>JAVYIG010005398.1:0-137613 GCA_035222895.1 Strongylocentrotus droebachiensis | reverse complement strand
GGCCCGATAGCATGATTTTTAGATTGACTTTGAGGGATTTTGAGTGAAATTTAATGTTTATGCTATCATTGTGAGGTTGGGAGTATTTGGTATTAGAGGGTGTTGCACAGTGATGTCTTCAAAGAAAACCATAAATATATCAGGATTTCTTGCATGTTAAAGGGTTAGTACATGCAGTAGAAGATTATATAAAGAGTAACATTTTATACAAAAATTATTCCGTTTTTCATCAACCTTCAACAATGTTACCGATTCACTTTTTTAATTATTATGAAAGCAATTTCATATTCTTGAAGACGGAATCGTTCGAGCTGCATGGAGTGGTTATGTCTTGCGATAATTATGCCTCGGGTCATTTGTCACAAGCACCTTCTCAAACATGGAAACAATGTTTCTCGCATTCAAGAGATATGTACGAGTTGTTTAGTCTAGAATGCAAGTGTAGTAATATAATACGTGTCGAAAGAAAAATGCTGAGCAATGACATCATTGGTACAAAAATGGTATTATATTCAATTAATGGACGCATGAATTGTAAGTTGCATGAAGAATCTACATGGAATTAGTAATCTAGAGAGTTGGGGGAAAGTTCTTGCCATTTATCATGTATTTCTCTTCATGAAAATGATATTTTCAGATGAAGTAATCATTTACAGCGAATGAGTTTTAAAGATTATCTGTACTAGTTTATAGGAGGGATAAGACCACACTGCAAGGTCACTGGACAGGTTGGCTATCTCAACTCAGCTCTTAATTAACATAAGAAAAAGAGGATCATGGGGGACCAATGGTCACCGATTAAGCTTTGTTTTCTATGTAGAGGGAGCAAGTACGGTAGGACAGTGTGGCTTGTCATTTCCCAACTTTCAGGACTAAACTCAAAACCCTTTTGTATCTAAAATATTGTTTGTTTATGGCTGTTTGAAGGAAAAAAAACTTCAATCAGAATGTTCACATTTGGACATGGGACACCGCCCTCCATTCTGGCCGTATGGGGTACAATACAGGAAGGGGGTGGTTAGGGGTTAAGAACTCCTTAATAGTACATCTTTTCTTTCTTCTTTTTTTTTGGGGGGGGGGGAACACATCACCTCATGATTTGGGCGACGCAATGGGCTCACTGTAATTTGTCTTTTCGTGCCCATAATGCTTGTCGGAATGAACGAAACATATTCAATTCTAAAAATAAACTACTAAAAAAATGGCAAACTTCTCAAGCTTGTTTAAAGTTAATAATTGCAATTGATAAGAACCTATACATATTTTAATTTAGCAAAGTGGCATTAAAGTCAGTCCTTTTGCAAAGGGATTTGCAAATTGATGTATTTAGACCCTGGTCCTGCACGATAGGCCTCCCTGGTTCTTGCCACAAGAATATTTTGAGGCGACGCGTTTAGAAATAAGATATGAAAATGGCTTTGAACTTTATTAATACAAGAATTTGTAACTCCAATTTTTCTTGATAACGGATACAGAAAGGAGTGGTAATATTCTCTCCAATTTGAAACATCCCCCATCCACCTATTGGTGGGTGATGATATATCACGTTGAAGGCAAACCTTTAAAAAATCTAACTTTTGCCTACAATTTCCCTGACAAGTATTATTTATAATTATGTAGGCTTAAAGACCTACATTTAAGTGAAATTAAGCAATAAATTGTTTTGCAAAGTTGAGGCTCCAAACACATTAGAGTGGCTTTAAAGGGTTGTCTTTCCTATCTCAAAATCATCCAACTCTGAGAATAAACACAAGTTCATAATTGTTATAGAAGTTAGAGTGAAAAAACGTTGAAAAGAAAACGGCTTACAATAAGTAAGCATGATCAGAGCGTTGATTGAGCGCAAACCTTTATGTTTCTAAACAGATTACTTTCAATACTGGTGTCTGTTTTAACCATTTAGGCAATCGCATAGGTATCCAAATAGTAATTGATTTGATTTATTATTTTCGGCAACAAATAGAGATGATTTGATAGAGATAGAGATAACAATCGTTTGAAGTGTCACAAATAAGAGGCTTGAGATAATGCCTGCTTTAAGTTTAAAACTTATATTTACATTACATATTAATGGAACAAATAATAATTCATTCTTTAATAGGTAAGGAGAGTGCGAGAGCGATGGTGTTAATGGAGACTAGGAAGATAGAATAGAAAGAGGAGATGAGGTAGAGGAAGATTGAGAATCAAGATGAAAAATGAAGAAGAAGAAGAAGATGAAGAAGAAGACGAAGGAGAAATAGAAGGGAAAAAAAGATAAGAAGATGAAGACGGAAGAAGAAGAAGAAGATGAAAGCAGGAAGGAGGGAGATGATGATGAAAAAGAAATTGTCAGCTGGAAAGAGAACGGGCCCAGATATTCAAATATTTTACCCATTACTTCCCATCAACGTATTGTGTTCACAAGGTAGGTCTTATCCTAACACCTGGAACATGATGAAATAAGTGAACTTTTTTGTTGAATGAATAGCGTTTTCCTATCGTCCTATATTATAACTGACATGGAGCAAATATGGATCATTGTAGGAATGAGCAAATATGAGGTTTGAGCCTTAGAATGTGTATTCAGAAATGATATATTGTTGAAAGGCCTTTAATAGAAAATACTGAAATAGCTAGATAATACTTTCATTCGGTAGAGAATTCAGGCCATCCATCTGGGCGAATGTGCCCAAGTGAATTTACGGACCGATTTTGAACATTGGAAATCAGTATCGTGTCTTTGGGGAGTGTGGGACATGGGGGGGGGGGGATGGAGAGGTAAGATTGTGTTTGTAGTATTACAAAACCAATTCTTTTCTTCAATAAATAACTAAATGTAATCTACATTATCCCGCCGAGTGACTACATTTCAAAATATTTACAATACATAGTATAACCAAATAATCTGTTGGTTTTTAAATAAAGGAGGGATGATATGGCTGTCCAAGAAAATAATATTTGTTTGTCCCATTGTTATAACAGATTTGCTTGATATGTACTAACATTTGCAAAGCAGTCGAAGAAGCAATTTTGCTATACCTTCTGGCATATTAAATTTTTTACCATATAAATCAAATGTACGCATATTTAATTCTTTACTTTGCTAACCTAACAAATTGTTAATAATCTGCCAGGTGAAGGAGTGCTGAATAAAGACATAAAAAGGGAATGTTCACCCTAAAATTATTTTGCTAAGAGTAAGAGTACAACAATTGGAGAAGCAGATCCGATTCAGTGATAATTTTAGGAAAATTGGACACCTAATAACAAAAAAGTGAAATTACATTATATGGTATGAAATTTTCAACATTTACAGAGTAAAATAAATTGGCAACTCTGAGTGATGTCACTCATGAGCAGCTCTCAAATCGGTTGTACACATAATTTCACTAATTTCAATTGTAATCACAAATTTCTTCAGACCTGCGCTTCGTATGTAGGGTACATGATCGGAGCAATACGTTTATGCATGCAAGCGCGGATCCAGGATTTCTGAGAGGTGGGGGCCCAATTCTTTTCTTTTTGCTCCATCGCGCCGGCAGAAAATGCGTTCAGTGGGTGGGGGGGGGGGGGGGGGGGTGGGTAGTGAGCACTAATTGTTTTATTTGTTTTGCTCCCGAAAATTTGAAAATCGCGCCGGCCGAAAATTCGCTCAGTGGTGGGGGGGGGGCCATCTCCCAAAAATGGTAAAATTAACGTGTTTTTACGCGTTTTTTCACAGGGGGGGGGGAGGGCGCCCCCCCCCCCTTGGATCCGCCACTGTATGCATGTCATTCTACTGGTTAAAGTCCGTACGCCTCGAAACATTTGAGAAAAAAGGGAATTATTGAAATGTTGTGTACAAACAAATGCAGGGCTGCTCATCAGTGACACCACTCAGAGTTGCCAATTTATTGCTTTCTAAGCTTTCACAATTGCATAACTATTTTAATTTTGTGTCCGATTTTTTCAAACTTTCACTCATCTGCTTTTCTGATTCTTCAGCTTTCATACAAAACAAGATATCAGGGCTGACTTGCCCTTTAAATTAGTTTAGTTTTGGCCATTACATGAAAGAAGCGGGTTACTGTTGACTACAAATGATAATGTACACTTTACATGTCATTTTATTCGTGTTATTAGCGAAAAAAGCAAGAAATCAGTCAGTCACTCAACAGTGTCTGATAGCAAGGTCTAGAGTAGAGAGTAAACGATTATCTTTGGATAAATTAAACAATAGGTCACTGCTAACATTGAAATTTAAAACAACAGTATATACGTGACCTACTGATGAATGGTGATGATTACTGCCAAGTTCTACCGAACGTGATGTTAGCTGCAAAAAGGTAAACGCTGCCTCTTCATGAAATTATTGAGTAAAGTCATGAAGCAAATAATATTATCAATTCATTTTATTGGAACACGATCGTCTCCCTCAAAATTGAAATGTTGGCATCAGTGTTGGGGTTCTACATTGCCGTAAATAACAACTATTACATGAATTGTGGAGAAACTTCATCGGCCGACGGGCTAACAACTTATAGCCAGTGGTCAGTGAGAGCAAAGAGATACTAGAGCAGTATAGGTCAATGGTGATAGAGAGAGAGAGAGAGAAAGAGGGTGCAGGGAAGGAATGGAATGTCGATGTCTGGGACATGAAATATGAGAAGGGGGCATGGTGATATTGGGGATTATGCAGGCTAGACATTTTGAGGGAAATGAAATGCATGGATGTATTAAAGGGAAAGATAAAGTCGTAGATGTACAAGTTTCTCAATATACTACATCTTTCGAAAGAGTGGGATCCCAGTAGCCAGGGGCGTCGCCAAAGGGGAGGGGGTGTGGGGGGGTGCGACACCCCCCCCCCCCACCTGTCAGAATTTTGTCGGTAAAATTGCGCTGGCGTCGGGAAAAAGAGAAAAGGGGGAGGGGAAAAAAGAGAGGGAAAAAAGGAGAGGGGAAAAAAGAGAGGGAAAGAAGAGAGGGAAAGGGAAAAAAAGAAAGAGATAAAAGAAAAAGAGGGAGGAGAGGAAAGAAATAAAAGAAAAAGAGGGAGGAGAGGAAAGAAAGGAAAAGAAAGAAAAGAAAGAAAAGGGAAAAAAGAGAAAGAGTGAAAGGGAAACAAAAGAATCGGGGGGGGGGGTGAAAGAGAGGAGAGAGAGGGGAGGTAAGAGTCTGAGAGAGGAGGAGTGGGAGTGAAAGAGAGAAGGGGGTTGTTGGGTGGCCGGAGTCGTCTCGTCGAGGGAGCAAGAAAGACACGGGTAAATATTATGTTGCTGTGTCGGGTCAGCTGTGTCGGTATTCTTGCTCGATCCTCGTGTACTATATATCAATGCAAAAGTTTGAAGTCGGTGAGATGTATATTGTCGGTCGGGCCGACAAGTTTTTTTCCCTACGAGTACGAACTGTGACTTCTTATCCGCTGTGACGACTTCGAGAGTGACTACAACTACAATACTTGTATTTTCTCGAAGTTTCACTTTCCTATAATATAAGCTAAAGAAATCAGAGGTTTAAAATTTTCGTGGAAACTAAATTCAAACAAGGTTTAAGAGTCAACAACGGTTCGACGAATCGTCTTCCTTTCTTTATATTGTGATAAAACGCCAAGCGCGGAAGGGAAAACATCATTTAGACGAGTCGAAAACGTTACAACGAATTGTGTTCTTTCTCTAATAATTTGAGGAAACGTCAAAGCTCCGGGGTCGGAGGGACCGCATTCATGTTCCCCAAATCTCCGGTAAAGGGGTACTTTTCGCGCGACAAAGTCCGGCCCGCGGAAGGGGAAACTTCATTTAGACGAGTCGAGAACGGTACACTAACGGTTCTCTAATAATACGGAAGCATCAAAGCTTCCGCGCTTCGCGCGAGAGGGGGAAACTGAATTCGGATGAATAGGGATTAATAAGATTCGAAAACGGTACGAGGAATCGTCTTCCTTTCTCTATATTGTGATGAAACGCCAAAAATTACGCGCTTCGCGCGAGAGGGGAAAACTGAATTCAGACAAATTAATAGGGCTTATTAGTGTCGAAAACGGTACAACGAATCGTGTTCTTTCTCTAATAAATTGAGGGAAACGTCAAAGCTTTCGCGCTTCGCGCGAAAAGGGGAAACTGAAATCAGATGAATAGGGCTTATTAAGAGTCGAAAACGGTACGACGAATCGTCTTCTTTCTCTAATAATTTAACGAAACGTCAAAACTTCCGCGCTTCGCGCGGGAGGGGTAAGCTTTATTCAGATAAGAATTAACAGTCGAGAACAGTACACCGATTCGTCACTGCTTTTTCTCATAATTTAATGAAACGTCAAAGCTTCCACGCTTTGCGCGGGAGGAGGGGGGGGGGGACTGAATTCAGAAAAGGATAAACAGTCGAGAACGGTACAGCAAATCGTCTTCTTTTTTATAATAATTTAATGAAACGTCAAAGCTTCCGCGCTTTGCGCGGGAGGCCCATCACTCACACCCCCTAATGAGCGCGCTTTTAAGTGATTCTCTTGCTCACTACCGCCCCTCCCTGAAATAAGATCCTAGCTCCGCGCCTGCATTAAAATATATAGCTATGATGCTGACTAAATTGAAGAAATAATTCGTATATTTATGTCGTCGAGAAAAATGACAATTTTGCGCATATGCAAGTACTATAGATAGTCCATAGGAAAAGCAATTTAGCCTTCGGCCCCAGGTTTATAGGGTTGAATTTGTAGATATTGGACATTTAATTTTGTCGGTAATTGATGGCTAGTTTTGTCGGTAATCGTTGGCCTCTACGACCCCCACTGAAAAAGGTCTAGCGACGCCCCTGCCAGTAGCCCATGATCACTCTGATGAAAACTTTTCGTGTAGTATGCAGGCCTAAAACTTGTATTTTGTATCAGGGAAATTATTATAGTTACAGTTCACTGGTTGTATTTAACACGAGTATGACTAGGCTTTGAACATTTTTATGCGTTTGCGATCATCAGATTGGACCTTGGATTAGTGAAGATTGTTATAATTATGTCCATCAATGGTGAAATTGAAGGTAGTTTACTTTTTTGTTGGATAAAGAAAAATATAAAAACTTTCACGTGTAATCTTTAATGATATAACGTTCATATTCAGTTTCTTAAAACACCTACTACAATATGACGGGATAGAATTCAGCCATTTCTTCTTATTGTTTTTGGTGTTTATTTTCTTTGTGGTGTGTTCATGCAAGGAGAGTATCTCTTTGGTTCATGAGTATAAACATGTACGCGTGTTACTTCATTAATATATACAACGATTTCTTTATTTTCATTCCTCGTTCTTTATAACTATTTTGAGTTTTGATTAGAAAAATCCTGGGATAATTATAAATTAATTAGGCTAGCAGTTTGGTAATGAGGTGAAAACCCCTCTTTACTTCCTTTGATTCTTAATATAACATTAACATTAATTCAGAGAAAATTAAACGAACCATATTAACATCTCATTTCCAAAAATCCTTAATTATTATTATTATGTTTTGCTAATGACATTCTTAATCTAGAGAACATCTACAGTTAAATAAGGTTGAAAACTGAGGAATGGTTTGCAAATGAGGGAGAAGAATGGAACTGTTTAATTGAATGATCAAAACTAGGTCCTACTCAAAGTTCAAACCTAATCAAATTGAATCAAGACTAAGACACAATTTATGACTACGGTTTATGAATTCGATGGAAAGAATGCACATTAAAAGCATTTTGAATTTTTTGAGTAATTTTGTATATACATAAGTAAACCAATATTGTTTATGTTCCTGTACATTACATATACTGGCACCATGGGACTATATACCCTACGCAGAACGTATACATATTAAAATGTTAAAAACGTATTCTATCGTACTTCTATATCGTCCGATTAGATGTCCGAATAGCAAAACATGCCTACCTAAAAATACAGACAATAATATTTGATAAAAGTGTTCGGAAAAGGTAAAACAATCTAATGACTTTGTTAGTCATCACATCAATGCCTTTCAATTGAATTCATGAACTTAATATGTTTTTTAGTGTGTATTAGGCTATTCAGTTAGAAGAAATATGATATTATAATTTTCACTTATTAAGATACCCATTCAAAACCTAACTCAACTTTCCGCCCCAACCTGGACAAATTTTATATTTTAGCCTGAACGATGGATTTTGAACAGGGCTTGTCTATCAGTGATAACAGTCATGTTTAATAATCCGCTTGTATAACTTATTTTATTGAACACGTACGGCATGTCATAAAAAAGGGTGCTTTGTCATGATACAAACGATATATATATATATTGGGTTGTTTAGGGGGGGGGGGGGACGGGTCATGACGCCCAAACATATGCCCAAACAAAAATTGCCAGGTAGATTAATGTCACCCCTATTTCAGAATAAAACATAATAACCTTTTTCCAGACAACTTTAGCCAAATTAAACCATTCCTCCATTGCTACATAACTAGTAAAATCAAAGGAGTTTTACGTTTGTTAGTTTGGGTAGGGATTTTCTGTAAAAATTAGCCTTGACATCAGAAAACATGCAATACTTAAATTGACTGTGACCAATTGTATAACCATTTGTGTAGTGTAATGAAGAGTTCATTTTAAAACGGCTGGTATAAGTTAGCCATTTCTGAGATTTGTTAGCAGGGATAAACGTGTGTATGAGCACAAGAGGTTTATTATCTGGTCTGAGAGCTTCTACCCATATAACTTAATCAAAATTGGGGAGGTTTTGCAAATGAGGGCTAATATCTGTACGGGTAGTAGCCCTCATTTGCACGTCCACACCAAATTATATTTCTTCTGCCAATGAAATTTCATCGAAATTCGGGAGGGTGTACAAATGAGGGCTAACCTGTTAAGCAATGGATTAGTATGTACAGGTTCGCAGACAGACTTGGGCTTGCCAAGAAGTTACTTCTTGGGCTTGCAATGCATAATGAGGTGGCATGGCTGAAGAAAACGACCACCCTCTGAAGCGACTAATAATTTACGAGTTCCGGAAAAGGATGTGACACCCAATTTCTCAATACATCAGCGTATGGCGCGCGCGGGAAACCAAGATGTATCATAACAGTTTGCCTTTGCGCGGGTACCTCTCACACGATTTTAATGGATGATGCTGGTTTTGACAAGAACTGCTGGATAATCGGAAATAGTACGTAGCGTGACTTCGCTATGTGTTTTATTGTGCTCATCACACGTTTATGCCTAATAACAAATCGTTCTCTGAACCCAAGATCGATGGTGTATACAAGTATGCATTGACGTGTTCCTTGAGTTTGTTCGACAAGTTGAACATGAGGATTTCAATGAGGAAATATATTCGCGGGTGTGTGATGCGTCCAAACTTAGTCCAATATTTGATTTTGTTATATTTTGTATGACATCACTCTGCTTCCATGCCATGCTTGATCCATCATCTGTTAAAGGCGTCCACGTGTAGCACACAAGTAAGTTGTTTTTCCTTTTTATTTTCCTTTTTCACGATTCCGCTCTGATGTGCAACCTTGCGTACACGTGGTTATTCTTAACCTAAATATAAGTGCAATACTTTTTTCCACTTCATTTAGAATAATTTAATAATGTTGTTGATGTACATAGAAAAGTCAAAGTTTATGTTCGTTCTTCAATTTTTATTTTGAACACGTTTGTTTTAAAAAGAGTTCACGTAATGACGCAATAATAAGTGAAATTCTGCCTTCCAAGTTTTGGGGATTCTCAAAACTATAGAGGAGCTTTAATTTAAAGCGCCTCTTGTGTTGGGAACCCCAAATTCGCAACAACAACAAAAATAGCAAAATTTCACTTAATGTTTATAATGATGTAAAAGAAATGAGAATTATCCCACACTTCTGCAATCATTATCACAACAAATGTCTTTGACGCCGGATATTGATGAAAGAATACAACATTTCGGCTTCTTTTTTCACGCAGAAAACAAAAAATTAGTATTCTTTCACCAATATTCGTCTTCGAACACATTAAATAAAATGACAGCCTGTTTCATTTCATTATACAATCAAAGTAAAATGTTTCCATCATATATTTGGGGCACCCAACACTTTAGAGAGGCTGTTAGTGTTAGTGTTGGGAACAAACAGTTTAATGGCAATATTCCATAAATTGCAGAATGACGTAGAAGAGCAGATAAGAGGGTGACTCTTAACGCTCAAATCTACAAGGATTTTTAAATAAATGTGTTTAAAGAAAAATATTTGTATAACAGAATAAGAGTTTTTCTGCTGCATATAATTATATGCACAAAACTCAAATTATAAATTCTTTCATCAACATTTTGAGTGTACGTTTCGTTTCTAAACGGTCCTCTAATTTCATTCAGTCATGCTTTCTTGTTATCTTTATTTCAGTACTTCTGAGTTCAGATTATACCGTAACTAACATTGTACATCGAGCTTTATACAGTTGGAAAAAATCCAATACTTTAGGAGCGTTTTTCTCACAACTGAACAACTTTACAGAGTCCCTCTAAAAGAAAAGACGTAAGGCCTACAGTATTCATTATTATACTATTTTTTTAAAGCTTCTTTAAAATTAAAATAGGTAGAATCCACACATGAAAAGTACAAGATCACTATATTGCAATACACCTCCCTGTGAATATGATCCGTCTGCTACAAGAACAAATGGTGTGCGACTTCTTGACTTGTGTGAACCACCCCGTCTTAGGAATTCTCTGGCAGCAGCAATCTTCAGGGTCGCATAGGCCATAAAATCTTGCGATGCTCGACTTTATCGTGTTTTCATGCCCTTGAATTTTAAGTAGAAATATAGTGTACTTTTTTAATGGCTCTTCCCTAGCAACAGGATATGGGGATCCTGACATTCAGCCAAAGGTAACCCCAAATTCAACCAGAGTTAAAAAGTTTTCACTACGTATTCCACCAGTTAGTCAGCTTTATTTCAGGTACGAAATGTTCGTAGTGATACCTGTTGAAAGCCAGAAGTGAGATGCTGCTTGTTGCCTTCCACACGAGTGAGTGGTATGAGAGAGCGCGCGTGCTACGGTGGCACCCATGAATAATAATAATAATAGCCTAATAGTCCACTCCAAATTTTATTAAACCGAAACGGAAATTCTTTTGCCCAATTATTGATCGTGAGCCCGGCAGCCACTGAGCAGCGCCAGATCGACGTTGCTCTATCCCTTATTGTTGTACGCCAAACAAGGTAGCAACAACTCCCATCTTTTAACGTCTTTTGGTATGACGCGGCCGGGGTTCGAAACCACGACCTCCCGGTTGTGAGGCGGACGCTCTACTGACTGAGCCAACACACCGTCAATAATTATGAGGGCCCATACAATCCGTCTCTTGCCCTCAAACACATTTGATTTGATTAATTTGATTTGATTTATTTATTTCTGTTTTATTTTCTTCTTTGTTTGCATTTTTACAAATATATAACAAACAAACATTGCAAAATTACACCTGACAAAAGAATATAATGTAGAATAAAGTAAGGCTGGCTGTAACTAATCGAAAACATCAAACAGGAGGGTTGACAAAGTAATCAAAGCTTGATAGCATGACTACCCTCAAAGGATACATAATAATACAAATATGGAGGAAAAATATTGGTAAAAGGGGAACAAGACAGAAGAAAAAAAAAGAAAAGAAAGAGGGGATGCACATCAAGATTCACAGATGTATGAGGTAGTTCGATTTCATTTTTTTATTTTATATAAAGATAAAAAGAAGATGCAAATTTGAATATTGAGTGGCCAACTTGGGATATAATAGAATGAGAAGACTCGCGAGGTTCGGACAATATGAATGAGAATGTGAGATCAGCGAGCTGGTTTTAAACCTGGGCGCGAACCCCCCGAACCCCTAGTTTGTACGGGCCTGGATAAAATGAGAGCAAACCATTCTCAAATTTCTCATCCAAAGGGCTTTCATAATTATAATGTACCATGTGTATCAAGCGAGTTTGCAGGAATAAATGGACCATATACTGGAAACACAATTTGAGAAAGATGTTTTTTTCCGTTATAATGCGTAAAAGGAAGCAAGATCAACTTTACTCTTTAACTGAGCTAAATCACAGTGATTTTTGCAAGCTAATTGTAATTTAATCAGGCTCAAAACCTTCTCCTGACCTACTTTGGCATCAAACTGGATGATCACTGATTTACTTTGAGCAAAGTACGGGAAGTTCAGTCATAGCTATAACTCGGTCAATAGAATAGATACGGATATCATCAAGGACCCCCGCCCCCCCCCCCCCCCACTCCGGGGTCGAAATGACCGCATTCGTGTTACCAAAATGTCCGGTAAAGGGGTGATTTTCGTGCGACAAAGTCCGGCCCGAGAATTGTAAGAAAAGGGGGTGTATTTGACTTTCCCCCGGAGATTTCTTTGAAAAGTTTTTTCTTTTTTTCTCTCATCTCTTTGGACTCCTGAAATTTTTTTCCGAATTTAGGGGGGTACATTGAGCATTTCTCCGAACTTAGGGGGGTCTCCAAGGCAGGAAAAGCCCGCGAAAAGCCCGCGAAAGGGGGGTTCGGAAATGTTGGCAGTTCTCAGATAGGGGGTGCTTTCAAAAAGAGGGAACAAGCATATGCGTACCCTAAATAACACTGAGTGGGGGGGGGGGGGGGCGGGCAAGGACCACGTCATCTACCGGAAAGACTATATAACGTACGACGTGCCGCAGGGGTCAGTTCTGGGACCTACATTATTTTTAGTTTATATCAATGGTTTACCTTGTACTAAATATTTTAATTTTAGATTGTTTGCAGACGATTCAAATATTTTTCACACTTTTGATGATAATCAAATTGAAACTGATGTAAATGAGGGTAAAGAGCAACTAGTTGCAATTAAAAACTGGTGCGATGCTAATAAACCCACAATCAATTTAAAGAAAACTAATAATATGTTTATTGAAAGCAAACGACGGGCAATTGATGTAAATTGTGTCCTTAGACTGTCTAATACGGACATTAATGATGTGAGCGTGGCATCTTTTGTAGGCCGAGTTTAAATTTATAGTATATTGTCTTGGAAGCATCACAATCACATTGATTGTGTTAATAAGTGCGTTCGTAGAAAAGTGGGTTTGCTATTTAAATTGAGATATTTCGTTCCTCAGTATATCCTCGTGATCTTGTATAAATCGTTTATACAGCCCCACATACTCTATGGAATCGAGGTATTGGGAAGCAGTTATAAATCTCGCTTGAATTGTATTCATTTAGCTCAGAAGATGGCGGTGCAAGCTATTACGTTTTCATTATTGAGGATATCCTCTGGACCACTGTTTAAACAATTGAATCTTGGATATTGGATGTTTTTGGTTTCCATGAACTGGCAGTTTTTAACATTAGTATATGATATGTATAACAGAAATTTGCCACACAGATTATTAGATTATTGTAAGATTCCTGTACACCATACTTATGAAACAAGAGGAAAAGAAAATGCAATGCTACCCTTGCCAATTTGTAGTACGACACAAGGTACACTCGTTATTTCTTTTGTTGGACCGAAGCTTTGGAATAGTTTACCTCAGAAGATTAGAGAACAAAAAACAAGATATTCATTTTATAATACCCTCACAATTTATTTGATGAACAAATAAATTATCTGTTATGTTAGTAGTTAGTAATGTTTTGTATTTTGAATGTATACAATATAATTGTAAGAACTAGTATAATGATACAGTAATGAAGAGATATAGAGAAAACCGATGTCGACTAGCACTTGTGCAAACTTTTTTTCTTTTAGCAACAACTTGAACTTTTGTTTAAATGTGTTTTATGATTAAGCATTAATTAAGTTTTTGCAGTAATTCATTGGTTTGTACATTATGTACAGTTTGTATTTTATTGTTTTGCCTTGCATACTTTGTTTTATGATGTACATTCATTTTGTTGTTAATAAACTTCAAAACTTCATATTGCTGCACTGAGACTCTAAGGCATGAAGCCAATCTGGGTAGCAGAGTCTTCGTGGTTATGTACTAGATGATGATTTTGCCTTTCATCAATAGTAACTACTTTTCCAGACCATTCATGAGATGATTGCAGTTCAACATGGAATCCACAAGAGGTTATACATACTTGCTCTGAATTCCTGAAATGAGATGGAACAACATAAAGACATTTATGAATAAATACCATGCACAACGTATACTTCTGTGAACGCCTTTTAAAGAATTTCATCCAGTTTTTTTGGGAAGGGGGACATCATCATCTACATGCTCAAACACTTCTTCTTCATCACCTATCCTTTATCTCTACGGGATCGCTCCATACCTTTTAGCGATAACCCTTGGGTATCTGCCTGATCGAGCAAAATACGTCTTTCTTTAAACACCGTTATAAAGTTCGATGAAACCCATCTCATGACAATAAAAATTGGCATAATCCATGAACACCCGGAAATGTTTCAATGGTGATGTATATATAATATTCATGCATTCAATTGTGATACATGAATTGGGTTACACATGGAAGGTAGACCTAATTGTTTCATATTGTGAACTATATCTTTTATCAAAATAGTTATATATTACAGATTTGGCTCCCTCATTATGGCAACCCATTTGATGCACAAAATTGCTCGTGAAACAGATACAAAGTGATACAGAAAGTTGTCGTTCTGCATCTCTCAACTTATCCAGGGGGGTGTTTCACAAAGATCCTAAGTTGAACTTATCACTAAGCTGGACTTAGATATATCATGGAATGCCGTTAGCATCATTGAAAATATTTTGTAAACATTATTTTAAAAGGCATAAAATGTTGATTCCATTTATTCATATTTTCTATTATCTCGGGAGATTTCATGTTCTTAATGTGGAATTTATAAAAAGTCTAAAATACTTGAAATTTTGCTTTGGAATATATTTTATTTTAAGGTTACACATGGCTCTCCATAATATTTAAGTCCGACTTAGAGTTAAGTGTGACTTGGGATCTTTGTGAAACACCCCCCAGGCATGTATGTTTCCCTTCATCAAACTTGATACAAGAAACTATTTTGTTATCTGTTGCATAAAATATTCATTTGTAACTGTAACTTCTCTACCGTGTCTGTGTCCTATAAAGGAATTAATTAAGCGCATGAAAACAGCCTCGTAACTCTGCATTATAAATCTGTGAGTTCTTTTGAAAGATGAACATGTTGCTAAACTCTGGAAAGTCATTTTTGTTATGGGCCAACAATAGCAACATCTTTTAATCCAGCATGCCAAAAATATTGTCTTGATAACTTCCTGGTGATTAACGTGTTATTTTACAAACGTTTTGATCCCATCCCCACGACTTTTAAGGTGTTATACCACTCACCAATCTGCCATGAAAGTTGAACATCAAACAAGCTATTGCACAAATTCACAAAGGGAAAAAATCTGCACAAAATTCTCGTGTTAAAGAAAAATGTGCTTCAATTGAAATATATTTGCTTATTTTAATTGCCATGCTTGCCTAGTCGATAATCACGAGTTCTTCAAATAGGCCGGGAAAAGTGCTTAACTTTCTTTGTGCATATATTGGATTGCTGCTGACATGAATTATTTGTTAATTAGTGATCTGTCAGACTTCTCCGTCCCCCCTCCCCCCCCCCCCCCCTCCCCCATGTAAGAGAGCCCTGAAATATCGTTTTAGAATTTCGCTCAATATAGAAGAATGAGGTCATAATTAGTGCCGTTGTGAGCGAACAAAACAGAAATCCGTTAACAATATGGCATAACCGCGAGAGGGGGTATTATTTCTTTTGCATCAAATGCGACTTCAAGTCGAATACCACAAGATTAACCAGGGATTATTACGGTGGTCAAAATGTAACACTGTGATGACATATAGAACAAAAATTTCTTTATTCACTAGTATCTAAAAAAACAAACGTTTGAACTGTATGATTATGTAGAGGAAAAGAAAGTGTTTCACAAGCTGTACGTAGGATGTTTCCCCGCCCCCCCCCCCCCCACTCAGAGGTCGAAATGACCGCATGCGTGTTGCCAAAATGTCCGGTAAAGGGGTACTTTTCGTGCGACAAAGTCCGGCCCGAGAATTGTAAAAAAAGGGGTGTATTTGACTTTTCACCCGGAGATTTCTTTAAAAAGGGGGTGTTTTTTCTTTTTTCTCTCATCTCTTTGGACTCCTGAGAAATTATTCCGAATTTAGGGGGGTACATTGAGCATTTTTCCTGATTTAGGGGGGTCTCCAAGGCAGGAAAAGCCCGCGAAATGCCCGCGAAAGAGGGGTTCGGAAAAATTGGCAGTCCTCAGATAGGGGGTGCTTTCAAAAAGAGGGAACGAGCATATGCGTACCCTAAATAACATTGAGTGGGGGGGGGGGCGGGGATGTTTCCACCCTTTCCTCCTCATTTTCTCTTATGTAAATTAAGGCTGCAGAGATTGCATCCCAGGTCGAAATTCCAGTTGATACTAGTTGAAACCAGTAAGGATTTCCAACTGGTATTTACTGGTTTGAACTGGTCTCAACTGGTACCAGTTGATACAATTTGTAAACCAGTAGAAATATCAGTTGTCATCTGATACCAGTTGATATTACTAGTTGATTTACCAGTTGAAAACCAGTAGATGATTACCAGTTGATTTACCAGTTGAAACCCAGTAGATGATTACCAGTAGATGATTACCAGTTGAAAACCACGAGATGATTACCCGTTGCAAGCTTTACGTAGGATGTTTCCGCCCTTTCCTCCTCATTTTCTCTTACGGTATGTAAATTAAGGCTGCAGAGATTGCATATCCCAGCTCGAAATTCCAGTTGAAACCAGTGAGGATTTCCAACTGGTATTTACTGGTTTGTTATGGAGTAATTGCAAGAGTTTATTAATTATGGTCTCGTTGGTGGCCAGATCATGCCAATATCGATTATCACAATCACAATGTCAGTTGTTTACTGGTCTCAACTGGTAAATCTACTGGTAAATCAACTGGAAATATCAACCGGTCTCAGATGTCAACTGGTACCAGTTGACCAGTTGCCTACTGGTTTCAACTGGCTTTTCGACCTGGGATCATTTTATTTCCACTATCATGTTCTTTGAAATGCTTTCGCACTGGGCAGTATAAAGTCTTCTATTTATTGCAAAGCTAAGCCTAAGTTGTGCTCTTTTATAAAATTTCAAATCTAAATCAAATAGAGCACATTATCATAAGGGTCATGTCTCTCTCAACCCTCCCCTCCCCACTTTTCTCTCCCTCTCTATATTATACTTTTTCTCATTCTTTTTCTATCCTTCACCTTCTTTCTATCCTTAGCCCTCCCCTCCACATTTATCTCCCTCTCTTTCATAATATCTACCCCCTTTCCATAGCACCCGATTCAGTGTTACTCAACAATAAGCCACTACGGAGATAGCATTTGTACAAACGACACCCAAATATCCACAGATCCTTATAAACATGGAGACGTCCCACTTTGTGCATTTTAGAATAATCACTGCCAGATATTAAATGGAGGTGCTTCATGAGTACCTTTTGATTGCACTCTTGAAAAAAGGTATTCTTCCACCTGTGTATTATAATGTACCACTGGAAAATGGTGCAGAAATGAATGATTACATATCTTTCATGAACACTATCCAGCAGTCGTTTTTATTTAGTTTTGTACAAATGCCCTTTATCTGCCCATGCGCAGACAGTATCCCCGAAGTGGCTTTTAGATTAATGATACAAAATAATAAAATATGTATATATATTTTTTTTATTATTTTACTAAAATTATTGAAAATATAATTCTCTTTATCATGATTCAATATAATTTTGCCCACGACAAGAATCTTATCTTTTTGTTATGTAATAGTGAAATGATAATAAATCAACAGATAAAGTGATATTTTGATCTTAAATAATTTGAAAGGAAATGGCAAAAAGTACATGATTATTGATACAGATGAAACTAATAACCATTATAATAAAGATTTATCTCATAAACAACAAATAATGTAATATTACTTTATGTAATAAATCAAAACACAAATATTACACTGTTGACATATACATATATATCAATACAAAAAAATGACAAAAACAATGCCAAATCGTGATAAAGAAGAACCACAATATAGCACTTTTTTGCAATAATTCACACATTATCACAAGTTATTCATAATACAAATATAATATCTTCCTTGTGCCAGAAAATATAATGTCCTGCATTTAGCTTTTGGTAGGAAATATATGATTTCAAGTGAAACTGCAAGATTTCTGAAAATATCTTGCTTCAACAAAAAATAAGGCATTCTAAAGATATGTTCATAACAGTTTTAAGATATTGAAATTTGAGACTTAGACATCTGATATGAGTGATATGTAACTAGTAGTCAACATGCAATATGTTCTTCTTTTCAGTTCATACTAAAGCTAAGAGGAAGATATTTTTGCCAAGCTACATTAAAGATAAACTTGAGTTCTGGTAAAAAAAAGAAAATTAATTCTCACAGAATCAAACAAAACTTACACTGAATGTTCAAGATTACAAATAAATGTGCCAAACAATTTTGAAAGAAAATGTGTACTGGCTGAGTAATGAGCATAGAAAGATAATGAAATCAAGGTAGTACTAGCCCCAACACCATTGTGTAGTCCCATATACATCTTTCTGTGTACAGTGCTTGTTACTTTACCAAGACTGGGCCAAGTTTCTTATCGCTCCAGAACCTTGCAGTGCACATCAGTACTTATATGCTACATGATCAACTGTTTCTGATCCATTCCACACCTTTTCTTTCACAATGCAATCGCATTACCAGAACTCACCTTTATCTTTAATACATCACTTGAAGAATGTAAGATACATGTACTGGTTTATGTGACATGTGCATCTAGAAATAGTCTTGGATATGAACAAAAACAAACAAACAGATGTGCATAGTCCCCGAGAAGTTTTTTGTACTGAAAAATAAACAAACAAACTATCTACAAAATAAACAAACAAACTATCTACAAGAATATACAGTTGTACGAGGACACATGTATTGTTCGTGTGACTGACAATTGCTCTGTGTCAATTTCCTACACTAAACCAAGTTCTTAACTGCAATCCTAGATCAAACACTACACCTAACCTAAAACCCAATTACAACGCCGACTCTAATTATACACCTTTGATGAGATAAAAGCCTGAGCAATTGTTGCTGGAGAGAATGTCGGAGCACTGAATATAAAACTGGCTAATGACAGGTACATTGACCATAAAGAAAAAGAAACATGGATTTCTGAAGAAAAGTGGAAAAGTTTATCATACAGACCCACTTTATATGCCTTGACTAAATTTATAAAGGGACTCCAAGTTTAAAGGGAAAATTCCAAACTTAATAGCAAAGTGCTCTATCAGAGAACCAGGTCCATGAAAATTTGAACAAAATAACATAAACAAATAGAAACCCAAGAATTTCTTTACAATGCCATAAGTACACACATGGGAATGTCAAACTGGCTGACTTGGTAATGTCACTGTGATGTCACTATGATGTCATTGTGATGTCACTGTAATGTCACTGTGATGTCACTATGATGTCATTGTGATGTCACTGTGATGTCACTGTGATGTAGGGCCTGTCTCTCTCCTTGTTCCAACACACAAAGTTACTAAAACATAATTTTGTTTCAATATGTAGTACTCGAGAGGTTCTCTTCATTATTTGAGGCCCTATGATAATATCATATAATACACTAAATACAGATACAGTCTCCAACTGAAGTGAGTATACAGTGCGAGTCCAAAAAAAGTTTACACTCAGAGTATTGTCATTTATTTTAAAAGTCGGCTATGAATGAAAGGTTATCATACACGTTTTGAAAGAGTGTTATATCCAAATCATTTGGTATCATTTTTGTGTGATATGTGTTTATGCTTGAATGAACAGGAGGCACTTTTTGCGAGAGTGCAAAAATCGACTTGCGCAAATGTATTAAAGTGAGAGAATCAATTGAATGCATCAAATGAGATGCATTGCATATGCTTTTTGCAGGAGCAAAGTTACACACACATATATACACGCGCACAAATGTTCTTTGACATTTGATATGTGTGGCATGATTAATTTTGTTAGGGATGTTATTTATATTGTAGATCTTCAAAGACCGAACTAATACCCAAATCTCAATCGTTTTATTCATATATCACATACATGTATTGTAAGCATAATTGGCACAAGTCATTTTTTTTGCGCACTCTCTTTAACAATGTCTCCTGTTCATCTAAGCATGCCATGAACACATACCTTTCGTAAGATGTATAATAATTTACTGTTCATAGTTGATTCTTAAAATAATTCACAATTTTCTGGGTGTAAACTTTGTTTTGACTGTATACATATACTTGTGTGCATTGCTCTCAGGGGTGGGGATTTTCAGCAAATTAGGGGTTAATCCGTTATCATTTTAGTGATTAAAAAACCTCACAATACACATAATTTTTTCAATATACTTCATAATCATGCGAGTTTCTATTAGTTATACTGAAATTATCTGGTTAATTTGTTTTTGGAAAATAGCGTATAATACCAGGGAATGGACAGTTTCTATCTACATGTATTATCCGGATAAATACACTGCTCCTATTTTAAATAGTGGGTTAAAAGGCTGTGGATAAAACTTCATCGGACTTTGGCTAAGGTCACCGCAAAGTATTGTGGGACTGCTAGGTCAACCTGGGATTTTAGTGTCAGGGTGAAATATTCTGATCTAGTGATCACTCCCGATTTCCGGTTTCTCTCCGTTATGTGCACTCAATCGGAGCGGCGTGAGTTTCTACTTACGTTATCCGGTTAGCTTCCCCTGAATTATCCTTCTAAAAGAAGAATAATTTTGCCCGTGAACGCGTCACAGCTCTCACGGCCATTATCCGGATAATAGCGGAGAAGGTCAGTTTCTATAAGCAAAATTTATCCCTTATCCGCCATTAAACAGATAATGGCTTCTAGTAGAAACACGCTGATAGTTTCCTGATAAATTCTCGAAAGTTTCCTTTACAAAGCAATCACATGACCAGAACTCAACTTTAAATTTTGACACAAAAATCCAATTGAACAAAACTACTTGTACGATATTGAGAAAATGAAAGAAATAGATAACCAACCCATTCTAAGATCAAATGCGGAATTGTTAATCATATATATACCTAAAAAATGATTCAATTACAAATTCAAGTTTCTTTGTCATAACCATAATGCACCAATAAAATTCATCATCATGTATATCAACAAAAGAATAATTGCATAGAAAAAATTAGAAAAAGGTCTATAATATTTGTTAAATCTCTTTATCCATTGCTGAATAATAATTCGAGCACCACTATATATATAAGAATAAGGAAATGCTTTGGTTCTTGCTTATAGTATTATTTACCAAATATACATTATTTATACAAAAAAAGAGAGTCACCAACTCATTCAATACAGTTGAAATTTAAAACTTTCTACCTATAAAGGGACTTGGTAACATTGCTCAGATGAATTCAATGCTAGATGTACAATTAAAGATTATCTGAATGTTTGAGTGAAAACGGACCATTATTAATGATAAAAATTGGGAAAAACTGATCTGATCGATTCCTTAATTCTCCCAACTATATCAAAACAATTTAATGACATTTTAGGTGAATGTAAATCGTCACAAAGCAATGAATTGGCTCTATATACCATTCCAGACATTTAAGTGTTGAAAGGTTTTTAAAAGCCTGTCTTATGTCTTCTTTTCATGGAAAAAATGGTTGGGAGAATTTACTGTTAGAGGTGTCGCACAGTGACGCCTTCAAAGAAAACCATAAATATATCTTCGTATTTTTTCAGGATTTTTTGCATGTAAAAGGGTTAGTACAGCAGAAGGAATATAATAAGTAATATTTCATACAAAAATTACTCAGTTTTTTCCTCAATCTTCAACAATGTTACCAAGTCACTTTTACGGTGCTATACCACTATGACCACAACACCCATGAAGCTTCCACATTTGGGGGCTTCACAGTTTCTCACAATCTTATTTCAGAGATTTTTTTCTTCTACTAAACAATATGAACAAAACAAAATAAAAAGATAGGAGAATATGTACTGCAGATTGCTGTTATAAACTAAACATACACAAACATAAGAAAATGCACCTCAATGTCTAAACTTGTTTGCGATGTTGTGCATAAATCCTGTGAAATATTTCAGGAATGTTTCCAATGTCTGACATTTGAATTAGCAGCCACAGGACTTGAAATTTCTGTGTGATTAAGTCTGCAATCATAAAGGTCTCATAAAGTTAATGAATTTGGTTTGGTAACCAGAAATCTGTTCTAATGAACTCGATAAATCACATGAGCCTCTTTCACATATATGGCAAACAGCCATACATGCTGCAAGTGCTATATCCAAATGTGATTACAATCCTGCTTCACAGATTAGGTTTCAACCGTGGCAAGGTACGTCCTTTGGCAAGGCATTAATCTACAAATGCCACTCTCAGCCCAGGTGTACACATGTGTATCAAAAATGGACTTTGCATGCCTCTATTATTATTTCTCTTTGGAATTTCTTTGGAAGTGCTCAGTGACATTGTATCATAATGGGATCTGGGCTACACAGGAACAGATTATTCTCACTGTTTTCATCCAAACATAGGTGTACCTCTTCACCTTGACAGCTTTGGTCAGTCCCCTGAACCAGCAGACGCAGAGTTTTTCCGCTGCACGTGAACAGTTCTTGCGGACGATTTTAGGCCGCTCGGCCCGGACTGGGACCCGGGATGACTGTTCATCACGTTTCCACGGTTGTACATGAAGAAGATCACTGTTGCTACGAGTTGAATTCCGGCAAGCAAGAAGAAATAGTAGGCGAGCTTCCCGTCGTTGATGTTGCCCTGGTCTTTGGAGACGAACCATCCTATCTGTTTTATGGATAACAGAGCCACTAGAGCACTCCCACACAGAGAACCAATGCCATTGGAGAGACAGAACAGACCCATGATCAGACCCTGCATGGATTTAGGTGCGTGGGTATAGGCAAACTCCAAACCTATACGAAAAAGTATTTAAAACAAAAATCAGACATATATTTTAACCAGAACAAAAAAAGGAATGTTAGGTGAATTGTGGTCACATTAAAATGATCAGTAATACCCCATTTACACAGCTCTGCGACCCTACGAAGACCATGCCCATCACCCCGATCTGAAAAAGACATCAATTTGGGCCATTATCGCCGTCAAAATCCATCTATTTGGCAAATTAAAGACTATGTCACGACTGGACTGGCTGCGATGCCTCTACGTCAAAAGCGCTGCAGGCTCGCTGCTACTACGCTGCCAACCAAGCGGTCGTTTTCACTACGACTTGAGGACCATACTACTCTGTTTCACAGACCTACAAGCCTGTAGGACAATGTCGCTCCGCTGTTGCTGACCATATTACGCTTCTAGTACGATTTGTGGGGATGTCTATATAAATCGGGGGTGTTTAAGTATTTCTTTAGTTCTTTCCTAACTTTGAGGATGAACGGACCTGATGCTCAAAATAGTTTCTGACGGTGCTGCGTTTTTATGAAAACCACAAATATCACACCACAATGCTACCACGGCACGCTACTTGTACGACAGTGGCGTTCCCACTACAAATTTTGAAGGCCACTTCCAGGCTACGCTTATTTTATGCATGTTCAGCATAAGCATGGGGAGAGCAAAATCATCATCATCATCATCATCATCAATATAACTATTACCACCTAGCTCACAGACCTACCTGCCACACTGGCTAGCACCTCACTGATCCCAATCAGTACATACTGAGGAATCTGGTAGAAAATCCACACATTCGCCGCTGTATACGTGGCAACGTTTCCCTCGTTCCCAACAGTCTCATTGAGGGTGCAGTTTGGGGTGTTATCGAAGCAGTCCTTGCGGTACAGCTCCAAGCCTCCCGCTGTCAGCACAGACAGCATGCTGAAGAGCATTCCGAAGAAGATGCGATAGAAGAGGGAGACGTTGTATCCCCTGCGGATCAGACATGGATAGATGCATCTGTCCAGGATGGGCAAGAGGATGATGACGACGACCACATCAAAGAGGCTCAGCCAGGCAACGGGAAACTGTAAGAAAGAGGACATGTACTTTAAAGGTAAAGACCAGTTCTGGTCATGATATTGCATTGTGAAAGAAGCGTTGTGGAATCGATCAGAAAAGGTTGATCATCTAGCATATTGGTGTGTACTGCAAGGTTCTGGAATCATCAAAATGATAAGAAATTTGGCCCCAGTCTTGGTGAAGTTACAAGCACTGTACACAGAAAGATGTATATGGGACTATACGCACATGTGCGCGACACATGCGTTTATCTCTCACAGACCATGTAGATAAACTAATTTACCAAATATATCAATTAGTAGGCGGTTTCCCAACAAAATTTGTATCATCACTTATTAGTCAAAACATATTCTTTCACATGATTGGTAATGAGAGCTTCCATTTAATTTTTTGAGAGGGGGGCGTTTCCAAAACTGGCCTTTACCTTTAAAGCCCCTATCAGGGATTATGAAAATGTATGCAAAAACGTATCTCAAATTTTTTCTGTTGCAGCGAGATGAGTTTAAGAATGTGCAAAATTTCAGATCAAAAGACTCTCTAGAGTGAAAATTGAATCCCTCATTTTGTATACAATACATGGGGTGAATAAACACTGCCAGTTGCAAATTAAACTTTGAAAATAAAAATAACTGTAACATTACATTTTTTAAAGGATGTCATCCTTGGTTGAGTAGACTGTTTCTTTTCTTTCTCATTCCCACCTATTTGGTTCCTTTTCTTCTCTT
Source organism: Strongylocentrotus droebachiensis (assembly GCA_035222895.1). NCBI lineage: Eukaryota > Metazoa > Echinodermata > Echinoidea > Camarodonta > Strongylocentrotidae > Strongylocentrotus > Strongylocentrotus droebachiensis. Next base: position 112,870 of record JAVYIG010005398.1, on the reverse strand, counting down.
TCTGTTTCTCGCCTCTCCCCTTTCGTCTCTTTCTGATACAAGTATGTTAAACCCAATAACAAACACATACCAATAACCCGTTTCCTTACTGTTTTACCTTCTGTATACAATTTTCAAAACTCTCCCCTCCGGCTCCCCCCCCCCCCCTCCCCTTTTAATTCTGACTTATCAAAACCATTGATTTCGGGTTTTTTTTTTTTTTTTTTGCATGTCAGCGTATTTTAGGACATTTGTGCCCCCCCCCCCCCCCCCCCCTTCACAAAATCCTGGTTACGCCCCTGGCCCTGCATACACTCACCTGGAACAGATGGGCTTTGCCATAAACATTTGGCATGGTGAATTTCATGTGTAAACCCTGAAGTACAAATGTACTCTGCATCTATACATACCAAGTACAAAAAGAACACAATTAAAATTAAATCCAAAATCATTATTTTTATAATTTCATACGAAAGAGAGATTCCATAACATATTCGACAGTGACGATTACTCCATGAACAATTCTTAATACTTTCCAAATTTCTAACTTCCCAACTCTACGCATAATCTAACCCTAACCTCTGTCTATACATCAACATACAATAAATGCAGTTGAAACCAACTATGAACATCATTCATTTATCCAAAAAATTAGGTAAATAAATGTGGTTACAGGACAGAATACATTCTTTTTAAAGCCTGTGTGTACATTAAAAAAAATTACAAATCTTAGTCACTTGGAATCTGAACACTTGTAGTTTAGTAACACTCAGAAATCACTCTTTGCATGTTAACTGACAAATGCAAATGTAAACTTATTGATCAAAATTCAAGAGTTTTTCTGAACAGAAAATGTATTAAAATTGCCATATAAAAATGTGGAAAATTAGAAGATGGAAGAGAATAAGAATTAAACAAAATAAGAGAGTGGAGGAGGGAAAAGAAGAAGGGGAGGGCGAGGGAGGAGGTAGGAGGAGGATTGGAGGAGGAAAGAGGTGAGTAAGGAAGCGAGGCATGAGGAAGGATGAGGAAGTAGAAGAAGGGAGATTAAAGGGAGGAGGAAAAAGGAAGAGGAGAATGAGAAGGATGAGCGAGGAGAGAAGCGAGGAGAGAAGTGAGGAGGCAGGAGAATTGGGGAGGAAGACGAGGAGTAGAAATTTGAAGAGTAAAGGAATAGAATGAGGAAGATGACGACGATGATGATTCCAATGAAGAACAAGAGTAATGCACTTGTCATTTGTAAGACGCACCTCTTGACCCCCGGGAATGGTGCGTCATTGTACCGATGTGAGTCGTACATTTTGATACCATGACGCACCTTCCGTCACAGAAAGTGACACACCATTACATTCCATCGACGCACATTTGAGTCAAACATATGACACACCATTTCATGAAAATGACTAGCCAATGACGCACATTTGAGAAACGCTTCAGCTTGGAGAAAGTGACAGTCCCATTGACACACTAAATGACGCAACGTGGTAAAGTGACTTACTATGACGCACATAAGGGTCAGTATTGTGACGGATATTTTGCGGCCATGACGGTACTGTGCGTCGCGATTTTGGGGAACATGACGCAACCATGACGCACCATTCCCGGGGGTCAAGAGGTGCGTCTTACAAATGACAAGTGCATAATCATCCGAACCTGAAAGTAGACCATCCAGTATGGAATCAGCACGACGAAGACACCAATAACTTTCTTGAGACTCTTCACATCTTCTACCATGGAGTCATGGAAGCTGCCTCCGTATCGCTTCTTGGACATGTCAAGGAACGTGACCTTCGGACATGACGACAGCATGTGATTACTGGAGAGGGAAAGAACAAAATAGTATACAAGGATTTAGATAATAATAATAATACATGTAGTTGGACATAAAACCCTTTTTCCTGAGGATACAAAGTGATGAGAACTGATACTATCCTTTCTTTGGCCGAGCTGCTCTGATACAGGCCTCAAGTTTTCAAAGAATTTCTTCTCACTTGGAATCTGTCTACTTCGCAAGTACATCAAAAGGATATTAGATAGGAAATTCACAAGTACAAAGTTTCTACAAATCAGCATTAATATTTTACACAAAAGTATACAAAACATGTAGAGGAGAACTAAGCCAAGTTTTACAATTACCCTTCATAATCTTAATTTCCGCCCGATTCAAACTTGCTACTAATAGTGTGGTACGGTATGTCACTGAAACAGCTCCCGTAGGATTTTTGTGCCAAAGTTAATTTTTTTTTTGCATTTTTGGATTCATTAGGGTCCAAGTTATCAGAAATTGATGGGGTTCAAATTTTCCCGAAGACACCAAATTTCCCTATTGCGCGTTATATAAGCCATTTTGGCGCCCAATATGGACCCCCCAAGATATGAAGGTGGGGTCTGAAAATTTGAACCCCATCATTTTTGGCCAATTGGGACCCTTTTGAAGCCAAAACAGCAAACAAAAAAAACAAAAAAATCCTACGGGATTACATACCATACCGCACTTTAAGTCAATAATGGTCTCTCTCAGAGTAGAACAGGGGCTATTTTGAAATTTTATATGGAATATGTGAGATTTATTGGGGGGATTTTCATCTTGTCTTTGCAGTCAATTCGCTCACTGCTCCTAAGATTCTATTAATATCAGTCTCCTTCAATCGATTGGCATTGTCATTATGTTGGCTGTCTCTGTTATGTATAAGTCCAATGGAAGTTCCAGATCAATACAGATTAAAGAATAACATTTTATGGAAAGAGGGGGGAAATATATTATACAGGCTGAGGAGAGGAGGAAGAGCAGAATATGGGAGGGAGAGGGAGAAAGAGTAGGAGAGGAGACAGAGAGGGAAGAGAAGAGAAAAAAGGAGAGAGAAAGGAGAGAGAGAGAAAGGAGAGAGAGAGAGAGACAGACAGAGAGGGAGAGAGAGAAAGTACTACAGTACTACAGTACTTGTTTTAAAAGTAAAGAAAACTAATTATACACAACACCAACTAGAGGCAGAGAAAGGGAGGAAAAAAGAGAAAGTTAGAGAGTAAATTTACGACATTAGGAAGTAATGCTTCAAAACGTCTTCACAGACCTACTTGCATGTACTTGTAGTATATACACTTATGCCAAAACTAAATACATATAGAACACATGTAGTGCGGACCAATGTACAGTGTATGGAAACAAATAACTTCTAGTTACAAGTACGATAAGTGTTTCTAATTCATAAAATCTCCAATTAGTCATGGCCATGTTTCCTATTCATATGCAAGTCATAAAAACCACTATGTATTTTTAACATCCTGGTTTAAACTCAAATAGCTTTCATTCCTTGTCTGTAGTTGATCATATGATCTTTGTAACCTTTTGAATGTCCATAACCACAATTAAAGGAGAAGTCCACCCTGATATTAAAGCTAACTTTGGGCTCTGGTATGGAAATAGATTTTGAGAGAAAATTGCTATGGTTTATTCTGGATTGTTTATCCTGCGATAGATTGGTTGTTTGATCCAGGGAAATAAAAACCAAACGCAAAAAAAAATTAATACTTATCTTTCTATGCTCATTACTCAGCCACTATACATTATCTACCAAAATTGTTTAGCACATGTCATTTATTTGTAATCTTGAACATTCAGTGTACATTTCGTTGGATTCTGTGAGAATTTATTTTCTATATAAATTACTAGAACATTTGTCAAAATCTGGAATATACTCCAGCAACATCTACTCTGCTAGAGCTAACCAAATGCCCAACTTCAACGTTAGACCCAACTCTACACCTAATACTAATCCTAAAACCTACCTGTAAACCTACATGTAACCTAAAACCCAATCCCCTCATGATGTCTCTTGATGATGTAGAACGTACCTTGTTCGTTTGTTACTGATCTCTTTCCTCATCTTGCGTCTCCTGAATGCCTGGGCAATGATCTTGAAGGTGTTCGGAAGCACACTTCCTGTAGGGTTCTTGATCAGAAAGATACATCCTCCAACCCTAACCCTAAACCTAAAACCCAATCACTCATGATATTTCTTGATGATGTAGAACGTACCTTGTTAGTTTGTTACTGATCTCTTTCCTCATCTTGCGTCTCCTGAATGCCTGGGCGATGATCTTGAAGGTGTTTGGAAGCACACTACCAGTAGGGTCTTTGATCAGGAAGATACATCCTCCAACCCTAACCCTAACACTAACCCTAATCCTAACATAAAACCCAATCTCCTCATGATATCTCTTGATGATGTAGAACGTACCTTGTTCGTTTGTTACTGATCTCTTTCCTCATCTTGCGTCTCCTGAATGCCTGGGCGATGATCTTGAAGGTGTTTGGAAGCACACTACCAGTAGGGTCTTTGATCAGGAAGATACATCGTCCAACCCTAACCCTAACCTAAAACCCAATCCCCTCATGATATCTCTTGATGATGTAGAACGTACCTTGTTCGTTTGTTACTGATCTCTTTCCTCATCTTGCGTCTCCTGAACGCCTGTGCGATGATCTTGAAGGTGTTTGGAAGCACACTACCAGTAGGGTCTTTGATCAGGAAGATACATCCTCCAACCCTAACCCTAACACTAACCCTAATCCTAACATAAAACCCAATCTCCTCATGATATCTCTTGATGATGTAGAACGTACCTTGTTCGTTTGTTACTGATCTCTTTCCTCATCTTGCGTCTCCTGAATGCCTGGGCGATGATCTTGAAGGTGTTTGGAAGCACACTACCAGTAGGGTCTTTGATCAGGAAGATACATCGTCCAACCCTAACCCTAACCTAAAACCCAATCCCCTCATGATATCTCTTGATGATGTAGAACGTACCTTGTTCGTTTGTTACTGATCTCTTTCCTCATCTTGCGTCTCCTGAATGCCTGGGCGATGATCTTGAAGGTGTTTGGAAGCACACTACCAGTAGGGTCTTTGATCAGGAAGATACATCGTCCACACGTGAAGACCACCAGGGACAGGACGACAGCTACTGCTACCATCAGGTATCCTGAAATTGTCAAGAAGAGGCAGATTTTGTAAAAATTCATTTTATTGGAGAAAAAAACCCTCACTGCACTGGGGAGGTCAGCTGTAGTATCAGCCTAGGACAATTCAATAAAAGCAAAAATATAAAAACAAATAAACAAACAAACAAACGAAACTTGGTTCCAAGAATTTGTGTTCATACATTAGCAAGAATAAAGATGGTCAATATATTTAGAGGTAAACCATACATGTTCAAGACTATATCAACTCTTGTGAATTCAAAATAAACACTGTATCAAAAGTCAGACTTTGAAAATTGTAAATATTGGCCATAGATTTGTATGGGAGAAAAACAAAACTAGATGGAATTCGACTGCGCGCAGTCGAAAATGATGCCTCCGTCATAGAGCAATTTTACAAACCAAAACAGAAGTAATTTTTCGAATTCAACTTCAATTGTAATCCATTTACAGGTTCTCAGAATTACAATCTTGTGATTACAAGCAATTTCTCATATACATATATGACCCTTTGATCTTTGACCTCATGACCCTAAAATCTACTCAGTTCATTGGCTCTGCAATATGTCCTGAGTTAGATAGTAATCCATCTGTCAGTTCTAATGACAATGCGTTCACAAGCTATTTTTACATACATAATGAGCCCATGACCTTTGACCTCATGACCCCAAAATCTAATCAGTTCGTTGGCTCTGCAATTAACATACATGACCTAAGTTTGGCAGCAATCCATCTATCGGTTCTTGAGATAACACGATCACGAGCTGTTTTTGCATACATAATGTGCGCTGTGGCCTTTGACCATTGACCTCGTGACCCCAAAATCTAATCAGTTCATTGGCTCTGCAAGATACATACATGACCAAAGTTTGGCAGGAATCCATCAATCGGTTCTTCAGATAACGCGATCACAAGCTGTTTTCGCATACATAATGAGCCCTGTGACCTTTGACCTCATGACTCCAAAATCTAATCAGTTCATTTGCTGTGCAAGATACATACATGACCAAACTTTGGCAGGAATCTATCAATCGGTTCTTTAGATAACGCGATCACGAGATCACGAGCTGTTTTCGCATACATAATGAGCCCTGTGACCTTTGACCTTTGACCTCATGACCCCAAAATCTAATCAGTTCATTGGCTCTGCAAGATACATACATGACCAAAGTTTGGCAGGAATCCATCAATCGGTTCTTCAGATAACGCGATCACGAGAACGGGACGTACGTACGTACAGACGTACGTACAGACGTATGTATGTACGTACGTACGTACGGACGGACAACCTGAAAACATAATGCCTCCGGCTACTTCGTAACGGAGGCATAAAAACGAAGGGGGGGGGGATTTCCTCAAAACACACACATTAAAAAAAACGAAGGGGGGGGGGGGGGGGGAGGGGGTTAACCCCCGCCCCTGCGTACGCGCCTGCTTGTATTGCATGTTTTTTATTATTTAACAACATGAAACTTATGCAACTCTGAATCCCTCTATAAATTTGTAAAAATTTCTGTTTTATACGGTTACTCACCCACATAGAAGCTCACGTTTTGTTGCACAAAGGCCACTCCCCCAAACGCAATGAAAGAACCAATATTGATGGACCAGTAGAACCAGTGGAAGAAAGTGCGGATCTTGTCTGGTCCTTCATGCTTTACCTGGAGGGAGTTTCACAAAGATTCTAAGTCAAACTTAACTGTAAGTTGGACTTAACAATTATGGAAAGCCGTTAGCATATATTTGAAAATATTTTGTAAAAGTTATTTTAAAAGGCATAAATGTTGATTCAAATCATTCATATTTTCTAAATTTTCAAGGAGACTTCATGTTCTTGATGTGGAATTTATAAAAAGTCTAAAATACTTTAATTTTCCCTTTTGAATATATTTATTTTAAGGCTACAAATTGCTCTCCATAATGTTTAAGTCTAACTTAGAATTAAGTTTGACTTACATGTAGGACCTTTTGAAACACCCCCCCCCCCCCCATACATGTGGGGGGGGGGGGGGGGACCAGAGAATCGATCATAGACAAATTATAAATACAGTGAAGTATTGTTCAGAAGTCATGTACATGCGCATGTATGCAGCAAATGTAAACTTCTACAAATATCACTGATAATAGCTACATGTACATGTATGCTTACACAGGACTGTGGTGGTATTAAACTTAAACTTTGCGAAACCTCAAAGCTATAAACGATCCATTCAAATGGGCAAGGGTGCACATGGGACCAAAACAACTAGTATTCATAGTTTGAACTAAAAGCTGTGAATTTTTAATAGCACATTAGCCGAAACGGCTTCAAATCATAGACAATTGCAGAACTGGTCTGACATCACTACGAGGAAGCCTGATATTCAGTGAAATTTAAGATTTCGTTATTTCTTTAGGAATTTTGTTAACCAACAACAAGTTTGTATACCTTCCAGTTAAAGAAAATTATTCTATAGATGTGTACATGTACATACTGTGCGCTCACTACAGTCATTGGTTTTCTACTGTAAGGAATATTTTGGCAGAATTTTAATCCATTGGTTTTCTGATTTAACGACACTATTAGAGTATGACAGTATGTATGATGTACCTTTAAAGTTTAACAATGCACTGTTTCACACAGTCTATTTCCTGGATATGGGTATTTTACATCAAGTAGAATAGAGACTACACTGTACGATCACAATCATCACATGTGAAAACAATAACTAAATTGCCTTCCTGATTGATAGTCATATGCCCTAAATCATCTTTCATTGTTTAATCTAAAATAATAACAAGTCAAACCACAGTGCAGTGCTCGGGGGAAGTTGTGGCATTGTCACAAAATAAGTCACACTACATGTACAGTGAGTAGAGGAAGTTGCGGTAGTGTCATAATTTGTATCAGTTTGCATTTTGTATCAAAATGTATGAATTTATTTATGATGTGACTCGGAATAATGTTCCAGTTACGTACCGTCTGCTGAGAGCTGGAATGGTGTTGACTCATTCTTGTTAAACATTAACATACACTGTTAACACTATCCAGGCTCTCAACATGCAATATCATGTTTATGTCCCCCCTCCCCCCGAATAAAAAAAGTTAATGTGGAACCTTGCTATCGGTATTAATTAGCAAACTTTACAAACTGTGTGCACCATAACACATGGAGAGGACTGTAGCGTTAATTTAATATCAATATCATTCTACACAAAGTATACTTGCCTGTTCTGCACCAAACGGTGAGAGGTTGGCCCTCACTGACCCACCTCCTATCGCTGTTAAGAGAGTGGCTACCACCAACGGACCAAGACAGGCCACTGTTTTTTTCATAGGTGCAGGTCCAAGGTCGTGTCCTTCAGGGTTGATAGTCGAATTATTATCTCCCTCAATACCACACAACGTACACATGAAATCATAATTTTTTTCTATTGAGGCAAAGCCCATGAGTACAAAAAAGGTAGCACCAATGACTAATATGATGAGGCTGATGAAAATTGTCTTGAATCTACCCAGGCAGGTATCCGCGATCAATCCTCCGATAACAGAAAATATGTACGAGAGGGATGTGAACACGAAAAAGGCGTGCATTGCGTTGTAAGAGAGCCAGCTGTACGGTTCCAGATTGAGGAACAGGATGAGGTTGGAAGTAATGCCATAGTAGGCAAGTCTCTCGAGCATCTCCGTGAGCAAGATGATCAAACAGGCCACTCTTCGCTTCTTGCGGGATGTGTCGTAGTAGACGGGGGTTGGCGGGGGGTCAAACACCCCATCCTCTGAGATCGTTCGGCTAATCAGAGGGCGCCGTTCATCAGGCTCGTATTCCATTGCGAGTTAGGGTTGGTGAGCTTTATTCATAAAAAATGCGGAAGACGTTGAGGTTCACGTTTATTTCTTGTTTTCCTTGTCAACCTAAATTTGTCTAGTATCATGTCCATGAGTTGGAGTCTCTATCAATTACATCTCACCTGTCTGTAGAAAAAGAGAAATGATATCAATACAAATATGAATATTACTCTGCAAAATGTTCTTCTTTGCAGTTTTTTTCTCTGGTCCATGTCATGTAATACCTCAATAACCTCCTCGGTCACACAGCTAGATCAACCCCAAACCAATCTTTGTGGCGCTACTTTGGGGTAATGTAGCAGTAATCTTTCATTTGTCCTGTTTGATCTATTCATTAATAATGTTGATCTCCTCTCTGTGTCTACTGACCAATTCTATTGAAATTAGAAAATTCAGGAGTCAGCACTCAGCAGATTAAAACCTGTATGAACTTACATGTAACACGGTAAAGAAAAAGGTATCTCCAATCCATGGATATGTTATTTACTACTGACTACAAAGCTACTCATCTTGTACTTACTTTTGTGCAACCAATTTGGGGCAAAACAAATAAAGCACACAGATTGAGTAGAAAAAGCTGTCTCTTGGGGCTTTCAAAATAAATGTCAAGCTTTTAAAGTTTTGGTCCTTCCATCTACATGTATGGGTTCAGCCTTACAGTAACATGTACAAGTATTTGTCTGGAAATTCTCACATTAATACAGCTCATCTCTCTGAGAAAATTTGAACACACAATATACATATGAAACTTTTCAAAATACTTGTGGCAATCATGGCAAATAAGGTTTTCTGTATTTACTCAACAAGAAACCATTTTTTATTAATGACACTTGACTTAGGTCATCTTTGACTTTGTCAAAAGGAACTTTTGCAAATGCATGTATGTGATTTCACAGCTATAGCATTATCAAACGAGAAAGGCTGAAATTTCACTGAAGTTTATCTATGCACTAATTGTCTACTCATTTCATGATAAAATTCACAAGTGTCTGCCTAGTCAGTATGGTGGTGTGACCATAGTTCGGGCATGACCTATCTACCTATCTAAAAATCAGTAGGATTTCAAAAATCCGATATCACCAATTGAAAGAGGAACATAAAATAGCCCAGAGACAAAATTTTCTTTGGAATGGTTGCGAAATTATGAAAATATTGACAAAAGATCAGCAAATTTTGCAGTCATTTGAGTCCGTTCCGATTCTTAACTTACCAATAAATGTTTGGAAATCTTCATTTTGAGAGATATCCTCAAAATTGTTAGTAAAAAGTGGTATCAACTGATTGTATAATATCTTGCCTTGCAAATTATAAAATAACCTTTACATTTTTTGATAAATCAGCTGTAAAACCCCATGCGCGAAGTAAGGCATCGTTGTTTTTATGACTTTTTTAGTTGCACTTGCAGCGCGCACGATATCTCTGGAATTCATTGATGATAAATTTTCTAGTTGAACCAATTTGTAGTTTAAAACTTTGCCGTCCATTAGGTAATAATTAAAATAAATAAATTGTGTAGAATATGAGAAATTATAGATCGAATACCATATTCTCTAATATTGTCAAAATCTCTGCAAACTAGTTTGGTCACCCTATAGCCTACTGCCTAGACCAGGACTATACTACAATGTCGATTTAAAATTATTATACTACAACTAGAATCTACTGTAGTTCTACTCGACTCATCAAATAAAGTCAAAACTAGATGGAATTTTGACTGCGCGCAGTCGAAAATGATGCCTCCGCCATAGAGCAATTTAAAAAATTCAAGTTTGATTGTAATCCATCTGTCGGTTTTAGTGATAATGCACTCACAAGCTATTTATAGGCATACATAATGAGCCCCATGACCTTTGACCTGATGACCCTAAAATCTAATCAGTTCATTGGCTTTGCAAGATACATGTACATGTCTTGAGTTTGATAGTAATCTGTCTATTGGTTCTCATGATAATGCGATCACAAGCTATTTGTGCATACATCATGAGCCCTGTGACTTTTGACCCCAAAATCTAATCAGTTCATTGGCTCTGTTAATTACATACATGACCAAAGTTTGGCAGGAATCCATTGATTGGTTCTTGAGATAATGCGATCACAGCTATTTTTGAAAACATAATGAGCCCTGTGACCTTTGACCTTCAACCTTGTGACCCCAAATCCAATCAGCTCATTGGCTCTGTGTAAGATATAGACCTATATACATGACCCGAGTTTGGCAGAAAGCCATCAACCGGTTCTTGAGATAACGCGATCACAAGCTATTTTTGCATATATAATGAGCCCTGTGACCTTTGACCTTCAACCTTGTGACCCCAAAATCTAATCAGTTCATTGGCTCTGTTACATGACCCAAGTTTGGACAACCAGAAAACACAATGCCTCCAGCTACTTTGTAGCGGAGGCATAATTACTGATTAACTGTAGATCTAACTCATACTTGATAGATCTACACATATAGCAAACGAGAAACTTAATTTTACTTTAATTAAGTAGCGAACCAAACATCAAGTTTAACTCAATCCAGTTTCTACACTGTGCCACAAATTGAACAACATGACAAGCAATGCAATGACTACTGGAGCACCGGGCCGTGGACGGAGTTCTACGGCAACCCTGCGCCTGGGCCATAGGCCTGGCTGGCATCGCGTCGGTGCAGAGCCCGCTCGCTGGAGCAAAGCCAAAACGACATCACGCGAGACAGGTGCACAAATTGACAAAAACAAGTGTTAGTGTTACTGCACTGTTAACTATTATTCATGTTATATAAAGTACTACTATAAAAGTGACATTAATGTTCACTCCCCAAAAATGTACTTTTCTCATTCACTTACCCAATAAACTGTGTACGCAATCGAAATCATGGCAGTACTAGTTCACGTGATCGTGTTTCCTCAAATTGATGACTATGACTGCAATATTAATACCGTAATTGACTTCGTATTTATTTAGAAATCTATGTGCGCTGCGCATACAATTATCGCCATACATAAAAATAATGGCATCTTTGATCTTTTCTGCGTAAAAAGCTGAGGGTGCTAATGTACTCCATTATTTTTCCTAGGATATCTGAGGAAGAAAACAAGGGCGGGCGGGGGGGGGGGGGGGGTACTTCTTATCGGAGTTGCATAGATTTTTTTTTCATTCAATGAACCAAATGTTACATAATCGAGGGGGGAAAAAAGATATTCTATTATAGACCGTGGGCCGAGCGCGATTTTCGTTCCAGTCCGTTGCATAGATTACTGGTACAAGATTTAGATAATGTTAATAAAAAGATAAAAATACACAAATCCCAAATCAACTTTTCCCCGCGACTGAATCCTTGCCGTTCGTATAAAACATAAGTTTAATTGACAAGTTATTTAAGAGAAATGCGCGTGAACGAGACCGCCAACTCTCCGTTCGTACACGTGTATAAACTCACCGTGCGACGAGAGTGAAGCAGCACATTCTCTGTCTCCGTCGAACGAAGAAATCATGTAATTCATTCGAATATTTCCCAAAGCTAATCACATTTGCTGATGTAAATATTATGATTTTGCAAATATGAACTGCGAAAACTAATGAAAACCTCGTCAGGGTGAAAATATTTCGAAAATAGACGGTCATAGCTACCATGAAACAGACGAGAAATAGCGCGTTGCCAATTTGATATTATTGTAAGGATCGTATGCAATTCTCTTGAATGTACGTACTATGACACAGGTCTGTGTAGAGATCAGTGGCTCCGTACCTACAAGACTCGAGTAATGTGTGTGTAATTAAAACTTTTGATGAAAACATTTCTTGTATTAGCAATGCAATGGTAGTTTAAGAATAGGCCTACAGAATTAGAGTCCCTAAATATTCATTGTTATTATAAAAAAAATATATGTCTTTCTTATTTCCAGTCCTGTAGTAGTTTTTACATGTTTTCAAATGTTTGATTTTTTTAAAATATTTTTTTTGGGGGGAGGGAGTACTCGCTTAATAATAGGGTATACGGGGATGTGGGTGATTTTTCTTCCTGGAGGAAGAAATATGACAATGTTTATTCAAAATTACACTGCATTCACTGGCTTAAAAATTGATAACAAATACATGCTGAGGTATATATGTGAAGTGTACAGAATGATGATGTACAATTTTATGTCGTCTGGATTTTGAAATCATGTGATGTTATTACAGTTCTTTTTGTTATGTTTTGATGAACGGAATGCCCATCTACATGTATGTGTGAAGAACCATTTACTGGATGAGAATTTGAAATGAAAGATAAATGTCAGTATGCAAAAGCTTCCACTTAACCAAAAATAAATAAATATACTTATATATGAGACATTCATTTGAAAAAAAAAAATCCTCCTCCAAAGGGGATGGGCCGGGAAAATTCATTAAACACCTGATAAGGCCAAGGACCTTTTATGTCGTACTTATCATTGATGTTTTCGGCTTGCTCGTCAGTGAATTTCTTCGATGCCCCCCCCCCCCCTCCTTGGATCCACAGCCGCCAAATGATAAATTTATTGAAGTGTATCTTCATTGAAGTGTATCTTCATTGAAGTGTTTCGGAAGTGATCCATATTCCATTTCAGGAAAGTAAAAAGAAAAACCAAATGAGTAGAACTAAAACGTTTTTTGGTGACATGTGACAATTTATTTCTTCAATCATTTATTCATGTTCATCTTTAATAAATTCATTGGTTTCTTCCTTTATAAAATATTTTATTTTTGGTTAACAAATTATGCCATGGGGGGGGGGGGGATACTCATATTTGGTTCCGACTGGGGTGTGCCGCTAACAACTGACACCTTGTCACCAATTTTGTTTAGTCAAAAATGTATAAGTCCTAACGAAATGTATAAGGCCGATAACTGACCCGTACCTATATTTAATGGTCATTTAGGCAGAAAGGGGCCATTATTTAAAAACAAAATTTGTATACTCCAGCGAAAAAATGAGCTAAAATATCCGATCTGAATTAGGTCTACAAAACCCTAACCCTTGTCAAGGGCTTTTTTGTGAAAAAAATCACGCATTCCGGCGGCACATGATTCCCGTCCCGGATCCCCGTAAACTTTTATATATATATATATTTATATTCATTTATTTTTGGTTAAGTGGAAGCCTTCACATACCTTTATCTTTCATTTCACATTCTCATCCAGTAAATGGTTCTTCGCACATACATGTAGATGGGCATTTAGTTCATCAAAACATAACACAACTAACAGAAAATATGCTCTAAAATCTGTGTATTTTACTTATTAAACAATATCATTGAGTGTTTCTTATAAGTATCGGCTTCTGGTATACATATCTGACAGGAAGAGGGGGAAAAGGATATAAAACCTTGTCACCATTTGTTTAGTCAAAAATGTATAAGTCCTGACAAATAAAATGTCTGTAAACCAACAAGTATGAAAACATTCTGTAGAACTATAATAACATCACATGATTTCAAAATCCAAACGACATAAAATTATACATCATCATTCTGTACACTTCACATATTATACCTCAGCATGTATTTGTTATCAATTTTTAAGCCAGTGAAAGCAGTGCAATTTTGAATAAACATTGTCATATTTCTTCCTCCAGGAAGAAAAATCACCCACATCCCCGTATACCCCATTATTAAGCGAGTACTCCCCATCCCCCCCCCCCCAAAAAAAAAAAAAAAAAATCAAAAATCAAAAATCACAAATCAAACATTTGAAAACATGTAAAAACTACTACAGGACTGGAAATAAAAAAGACATATATCTTTTTTTTTAATAATTACAATGAATATTTAGGGACTCTAATCTGTAGGCCTATTCTTAAACTACCATTACATTGCTAATACAAGAAATGTTTTCATCAAAAGTTTTAATTACACAAAAATTACTCTAGTCTTGTCGGTGCGGAGCCACTGATCTCTACACAGATCAGTGTCATAGTACGTACATTCAAGAGAATTGCATACGATCCTTACAATAATATCAAATTGGCAACGCGCTATTTCTCGTCTGTTTCATGGTAGCTATGACCGTCTATTTTCGAAATATTTTCACCCTGACGAGGTTTTCATTAGTTTTCGCAGTTCATATTTGCAAAATCATATTATTTACATCATCAAATGTGATTAGCTTTGGGAAATATTCGAATAGATTACATGATTTCTTCGTTCGACGGAGACAGAGAATGTGCTGCTTCACTCTCGTCGCACGGTGAGTTTATACCCGGGGGGGGGTACTCAGATTATAGTCGGACGGGGGTGTGCGGCTGAGACCTCCGAACCCATACCCACATCCAAGGATCCTTTTGCTGAAATAGGTACCCATGTCTAAGGATTTTTTGTGAAAAATGGACCCATGTCTAAGGATTTCAAACGTCAAATATTACATTTTTTAAGCTGTAATAATACACTCCAGCAAAGCATATGGAGAGTCAACGCTAATGCATATTGACCTTTAGCACTGCACTACGCGTTAATAGGCAGCATTTAAATACATGAATAGTCAATACGCTCATAACACAGAGATGCACACAATCATGCCGATGCGGCTGATCGGCAAGTTCGACAGTGGACTCACAACTTGATTTTTTAAATTATTCTTTCTAACATCGGAAAGTTGAAAAAATGTATTTTACTGCTATTTAGATATTATCAATTGTCACTAAAGTATAGATTTTTAGTGAAATTGGTTGAGTTTTATACAGTGGTGTTTGAAATGTTGAGAATCAATAGCACAGCTTTTAATACACAGCCAGGATAGTATCCCAGTTTAGCTGTATGATAGCTGCCATCGGGATTATCTCTACAAGTAACAAGTAATGCACCTATGTGTGTAATAATACAATGGCCAAAATGTTTGCAGTTTCTCGATAAAATTCTTTATTAGTAAACTGTACCATACAACATGTAGTTTACAAGTAGTTTACACACATAAAGATGAAAACACCATGCAACATAATTATACTGTTTTTTTGTTTTTTTTTGGATTAGGTTTTAAGGCAATTCAGTCAAAATTGACTATTTATGCCTTACTACTGTGCTAGCACCTCTAGCATCTGTTCTAATTGAAGGACTTTTCCTGTTTTAATTAACGTACCCGTACACGAGCTCTCAAGCGTTGGCTATATAGCTCCCTGCTTGAGCCCCGCTGCTGCCCGGCTGCTGGACAGAGGGTACGCAGGGTATAGCTGATGATCATATCATTTTCAGCGTGCAAAGTGCTACAAGTTTCCGGGGGTACGACCCCTATACGGGCGGATACCATACCTAGCGCGCATTATGCCATATGAGTACCCGGTATAGAGCCCATGGGGTCCTGATATATGTGGTACCCCGGGATCTAGTTGAGTTTACGAGCTCCTGACTTTAATAGAGGTCAGTGCGTACACGTACACTGGAAATGCAATCAACCGAAGGATTCATTTATTTAGAGATGGGAGAGATTTAGGCATTTGCAATGTCGGAGAAAATCCCAAAATCCCGGAGAAAATGAGGGAGAAAAGAGGGGAAAGGAATAAATGAAAAAAGGGACCCATGTCTAAGGATTTTTTTAATGAAAAGGGGACCCATGTCTAAGGATCTTTCCTGAAAAAGTCACCCTTCCGAGCGGCACATCCCCGTATACCCAATATACGTGAGTACCCCCCCCGGGAGTTTATACACGTGTACGAACGGAGAGTTGGCGGTCTCGTTCACGCGCATTTCTCTTAAATAACTTGTCAATTAAACTTATGTTTTATACGAACGGCAAGGATTCAGTCGCGGGGATAAGCTGATTTGGGATTTGTGTATTTTTATCCTTGTTTCTGGTTACCAAAAACTATGTACCACAAAGTCAGTCCAAAAAAAGAAAACTAAGCCCTAAAATCGCGCTCGGCCCACGGTCTATACATAGAAGATCATTAATTGAATTGAATTGAATTCGCATTTATTTCATTCTCGATTAAAAATTACATTGATACAAAAGATACAAAATTATTCATGAACAAATTTAGGAATGAAATGGGGAACTATAAATAAAGCCCTTAGGCCTTGTACACGCATAGTTCCCAAAGCATTCATAGCATAACGTAAAGCAAAGATTTAAAAAAAAAAAAAAAAAACGAACATTAAATAAAAAGAAACAAAAAACAAAAAACAAAAAACAAAAAACACAAATATAAACATAAGATAAGTAACTATACATATTTGAGAAAAAGGAACTGCTTCAACTTTTTTGAAGGAATTAATTGACTTGCAATCAGAAATATATTTAGGGATGGAGTTTGATTATGACGTACTGATTTTATTACCTTATTTGTTTTTACTGGCCATAAGTGAAAAGAATCCTTAAAACGGGTATTGTGGTTATGTATCTGGTAATTAAGAATGAACATCTGAAAAATATTAACAGGTAATTTATTTTGAAAGTAGAAGAAACCAAGGAGGGCAATGGAGTAATAGTACAAATCAAAAGTATTAAGAGATTTCAATTTTCTAAACAGTGGGGCAGAATGGGCACGATAATGACATCCAAGGCATATGCGAAGGGCTTTTTTTTTGCAATTTAAATAATTTATCTAATTTAGTTCGACTACAATTACCCCAAACAGCAACACAATAATTTAAATATAAGAGCATGAATGAATTATAGAGTAGTAATAATGCTGAAGGTGGAAGCGAGTCTTTTAATCTGTATAATATACCAATACAACACTGTAAAAAAATAATAGTCGAAATAACTCAATAAAATTGAGGAAAAGAATTGCCTTATTTTTATTAAGTAAATATTACCTACGGCATCTTAAGTAGAATTTACTTATTTTGCTGAATTAATTTTTATTCAGTTAAATCGAGTTACATTAACGTAAATAATTTAAGTATTGTAATCATTTCAGATAATTTAAAAAAAGCTATGATAGGATTACATATTGCACGATTTGGTACCCATCCAATCTAACAAGTAACATCCACTAATCGTTCACTACTTCTATTTAAGATTTAACCGTATATACTACCACCATCACAAACTACGCTTCAATTCGACACATATTGAACGGCTCCAAATTTTATATATACTTGATCGTAGCATCTTAAAAGGAAAATTGGTTGACAATTTTCTGAAATATCAAGTTTTGATTTGTTTTGAACTGGGTAAGTGAACAATTAAAAATTGTCTTGTCTTTGCTTAGCCATGTTAAATGAATTAGTAAATGTTTTAAAGTCCTTAAATTTTCATTCAACCACAAAAAAGAATTGTTTTATTTAAAAAAGAGTTTAATTTGGTCTTAATGAATATTCATAAATTATGTAAATATTTCTATTACGCACTGCATCGGTCCTTACTTTAAAAAGATAAGAATAATCAACATAAATTGTTTGAGTAATACGTATAATTTCTGATTTTGAGTTAAAATTACTAAATTAATACAAACTGAAATTACTTAAAATTCTCATGTATTTGATTTTACTTAAATATTCTACGTATGTTCTACTAAATTGAAAGTTTGAGTTAGCAAGACTTAAATTTAGTGCGTAAGTGGCAAAACTAATGTTTTCAAGTAAATTCTACATGGAAAAAATACGTAAAAATTACCAATGAACAAATTATTTTTACAGTGAATTAGATACCTTTTGAGTGACTTTTTGACATGACTATCCCATTGCATATTAAAATCAATAGAAACACCAACAAAAAATTAACACTACTTACCTTATTTAATGGAACCTCATCTATTTTTATAAACAAATTATCAAGCGAATTAGTGTAAATTGACTGCCTATGGAAGAAAGTTATGTAATTTGTTTTACTAGGATTTATCAACAATCTATTTGTTCATGAAAATAAACATGTTCTACCCTCCGGCCCCCTCCCCCCATGCATCCTGCCAAAAACACCAGTAGTCTCCCTCCCCCCATTCCTCATATACCAGACCCACCCAGCTCCCCCATAACCCGGCCTCCTCCCTCCACAAACAAAATGATTTGCAGCCCTTGGTGGGGTCCAGGGGGCAGAGCCTCGGAAGCTCAGGGGCGTTAGGCATTTAATAACGGTCAGATGAACATACAGGGGCCCACCTTAGGGCCCTTGATGGGATTTAGGGGGTCAGAGCCCCCGGAAGCCCAGGGAAAAATCATGCCATTTCTGAATCAGCATTTTGTAAATCATGGTATCGAATTAGAAATAAACCACGTTTGACTTTTTAGGGGGGTGCAAATAACCCCCCCATCAGTGCGCCAGTGAGAGGAAGCATAGTGAACGAGAGGGATAAAGGTGACGGAAGTGACTACCCACTTACAGTTTTTTAAAGTTTTGTTTTATTACAAAATTAGATTCCTTAGCAAAACTATAGTATAAAAACAAGGTACTTTTTTCGAACTTCGCTTTTCTACAATAATTACTTGTATATTTTAAAGGATATTATGCGAGGGAGCGTAGCTCCCGAGCGAGAAGAATTTTTGCATGTTTATTCAGTGTCTAAATGCGCACTTTTGGGCCCTCCAGAGCCTAAAAGTGTGTTGCAGCCTTCAGTCATTATTTACTATACATTTTTTATTGCACTTTTTCAAATTTTCCGGGGGGACGACCCCCCCCCCCAAAAAAAAAAAAAAATTGAGGGGTGACGTTTCCCCCTTCCCCCGGATCGTCGCCCCTTGCTATACATAACAACCACTTTATATCATGCCAAGTTTTCCCACTTTTTCAGGTGAAGCGCTAAGTAGGCCTAGTTCTAAGTGCTACTTGTTTTCTTCTAATTCAATCTGGTTTATGATATCATATTCGGTTGCTGGCGATATATGCCGTTTCCTATGTAGAAACAGTAAATATTTTACTAATATTCAAGTTTCAAGTTTCAAGTTTATTTCAATTCAAATCCATAAAAAACACATACTACAGATTAATTGAAAACAAGAACGCACACAAAATGGAAACATGTCTACAAATATACCGAAATTATGCAAGGTTAATCAGCAATAGAAATGAAATGGGGAAACTGCAAATAAAACCACACTCATATCAATTCCTTTCATAGCAAAAGCGCTCCTCACAATTTCTGTAAATTTGGCAGTTTAACGCTACGCGTACCGCCTTGACCGGACTGTGCGGTATCTGTGCAGTTCTGTGTGTAGAGAGGTCGGGCTGTATTCATTATTTCTTGGGGGTGCATAAATTGCTCTAATTATACGTACGCGTGTAATGCGCAAGTTTATTGTGACGGCACTAAACCCATCCCACTCATTGTTCCCCTATTTTCATAATGGTACTGACCCAATGAAATGTAGAGCAGTGCGCTCGTACGCGCTGCGCTGCGTGTGTACATGTACTGTACTTATGCATGTTCAGTTATATGTGTATGCATAGCATTACGTACATACACAGGGCTAGCTGGCACAAAACCCTGGGTCGGGCTTCTAAAATGGGACATGAAGCATGATTTGACATGAAAAGTGACGGAGCTAAAAATGAATCAATCAAAATGAAATTTATATGTATGAAAAGCTTACGTATCATATGTCATTGTCTGTGATTGAGGATTTACAAATTTGACGCAAAACGCGTTGCTGCAAAGTTAAAGATTGGTTTATTGAAAGGCAATCGAGCACAGTGCGACCGATCCATTGACATTGTGTATGAGAGAGTAATTTTTTTTAAATGGATTGTAAAGTTCAACGTCAAAGTGACCGAGGTTTTTTTTCAAGTAAGGGCATGGTTTTACATGGAATGTAAAGGAAATGTTTCCTTCTTCTCATATCTCGATTGAGGATATTATTCTCAATTTCGATTTTTAATGGTAAAGAAAAGTGTAAAAAGATGTCGAGAATTTTACCATATGTCATGTAATATAAAATGCGCGCGGGTCGGTTGATCTCCCAAAAGGAGCGCGAAGGAATTGATATAGGTTCTGTCGAGGCAGTCCCTGCCAAAAGATACATACAAGTTCCAACAATTGCCTATAAAAGATATAAGAATACAGTGTACAAAACATAGTAGACGTATTAAATGCAAATATAATTATTGATTTAAAAACAGATGAAGTATTTTTTAATTTTAGATTGTAATATCACGGATATCTCTGGGGAGAGAATAGGGACAAAGCAGATTTGACAAAAGACTTAACTCCGTTTCGTTGACAATCAGCCATGCATGAAGACTCTCGTCTACGGCTGATTGTCAACGAAACGGAGTTAAGTCTTTTGTTAATTTCGTTTATTAACACGGCAGGCAGCCAGTGAAAACGAATTCGTTTAATAAAATTATGGAAATGCAAGCACTACTTTAAACAAACAGAACTTTGTCATTCCTCGCTCATTTTTCCTGATTGAGGTATTATGAAGGGCAGAAACTCAACTTTCTAGAAATGTGGATTTTTCTTCGAAATTCAGATACCGCCCGCCAAATGTCTTTTTGGTTTCCTTCCTTCAAATTTCTTTTAATCACTCATGCGTGAAATATGCATTATCTGAGTAGCATCACATGAAAGAGGAGACTCTAAGCTTTCCAAATATGTATCATTCATTAATTATAGTTGTGATGAAGTTATGATAGAACTAGACCGAAAACTTCAGTCTCTCTAATCGTCGGTTGTTCCACTGAGACTACGTCTGGCTCCACTAGACCTCCGATTATAGAGACTGAAGATTGTCCTATCGGGACTGTACGGAACCAATGGTTCGGTTCGGCAGGACCGCGATGAATGAGATATGCTACGAGATTTTCACTCTTTACATCCTCACACATGCTGCAATATGACAATAATTAGAGTCTAATTAAAAATAACATATAGAGGTCTATATAGCTTATTTGACTTACGATAGCTTGCTCATTTAGATCCTAAATTAATGATTAATCCGAGAAAGTCTCGTCGTCAACATTATCCGTCTTGGTTTTAGTTGATGAATATTAATTTTTTCTTTTCGAACGTCCAATAGCTACCGTAGCTACATACGAGTCGGCCCGGCTTGACCAACGAACTCCCACGAAACGAGTGCTCTGATTGGCCATTGGCTATGTTTTGGTAGGTGGACCCGGAAATATATCGGCCGCCGGGTAATATTTCGAATGCATGAACGTAAGTGCTTCGTGGTTCTGAGGAACAAATTGGATAATTCATATAAGTAAGTCCGAAAATTTCACATTCTATAATAGGTTAGCAAATTTTGAAAACTGTAATTAGGAGATATATAGACCGACCTAATTTACATCTGATTTAGAAATCAGGAAATTAGATCTAAATAAAGAAAATCGGGGGAGAAATGTCGGTAACGAAAAGCTGTTACGCTGTGGCTCTAATTTACCCCCACGGTACGAGATCTCTGGGTTGCCATCTGTATTGGGGAATGACAACAAATGTCAGTTTTATTAAAGAAATGACCCAAATCAGATGGTTATTGCTGTCTATGATAGAACATACTTCTCGGTTTCGTTTTTTCTGGGACGCACTGTATACCAATTGTATTATGTAGACTCACATGCTATTAGCAAATTACATGAAAAGGCAGTCTTTCGATTACTGAGTAATCTAATATAAAGAGATCGACTAGACCCTACTAGAAAATCTCTCAAAATGCTACTTCTAGAACTTGTTTTAGTCTTTTTTGCAGGGGAGGGGGGGGGGGGGGGGGGGTAACGTACGTGTGAAAAACTGCATATTCATAATATGCAAATTACCAACTGAGCGGTTATTTTGAACAAGCTAGATCGAGCTCGTCGACAAATATTGTAGGTGAGTATTCTCTTAACAATAACATTGTATTCTCTTGCTTAATGAATTTAAGGAAATATAATTCGTGTGCTGTGCATGTTCAAGTTATTATATGGTAGCATGAGGGTTTCTATTTTGTCGTGAAAACTTATGAAATGATTTCGTTCTTGTAGTACATTCGTCATATTCGTCGGGTGACATGTTCACTTCAGTCCCATATGTTCCAAAACGTGTTTGCTGTCACAGGCTATCATTGTTTATTGGCTGTGCTTGCGTTGTGCTTGCAATTGCGCTTGCGCTTGTTCCGTTGTAACTTGCAGCGCGTTTGGGTAATTTGTCAACGATTCCACTCTGTCGTACGAAATCCACGTCTAGACTAGGCCTATGTGATTGATTACAATATTATATTCTTGATGAGACTGATGACAAGCTTTTGAATGGATTTTGAATTGAAGTAATTAGACTTACTAAGTCTAGATCTAGATCTACTTCAATTCAAAATCCATTCAAAAGCGTACTAAAGTTAGTCTAGGGGTCTACAGCTACAATTACTTATTATTACTAATAATCACCCTGATAATATATAAAAAAAAATAATAACAGTAGTAGACTAGGCTAGGCCTAACTCCGGGAAGCTCCAGCTCCGGCGCCGGTGTTGGTTCCCGGAGTTAGGCTAGGCCTAGACTGTCACTTAGGTAGCCTATAATCTAGGTGGAGTGCCGAGATTTTTTCTTTGCTGCTAGACTAACCTTAAGCAGAACGTCTGATACGGCGAGACTACAAACCGTGAGCCGCGCACTGCCTATAATCACTGGTCTAGCTTTAGTCGTTGTTTTTTTATTATCGACCATGAATCCGTGGCAGTTTTTCGTACGAAAACTGCCACGGATTCAGGGTCGATAATAAAAAAACAACGACTAAAGCTAGACCAGTGATTATAGGCGGTGAGCCGCTTCGCGACTCACGGTTCGTAGTCTCGCCGTATCAGACGTTCTGCTTAGGGTTAGTCTAGCAGCAAAGAAAAAAGCTCGGCACTCCGCCTAGATTATAGGCTATCACTTAGGGTGTCAGTAGGTCTAGGTCTTGATTCTAGATTTAGATCTAGGCCTAGTAATTATTGCTAGTAATTATTACTAGTAGTAATTATTACTAATACGGTACACACTGCAGGAGTAACAGTTACAGCTTTACAATATCAGTTATCACAATTCCAGAGTCACTAAAAAATCAGTTTAATCAGTCAGTCACGTCACATTGTCATCAGTAGAGGCGCTGGACATTGGTCCAAGAATAAGGATCGTCCGCATAAACGAGCATCGTCTTTGTAAACGCAGACAGACTCGTCCAAAAAAATAAGGATTGTCTGCATCGATTCAATCTTAATCTTATTTCTGATCCGTGCGTTGGCGATGCGATAACAACAGATTCTGTTAAGGTTATGTGCATTGCCAGAGTGCCGATCAAGAACCCTAAACTTGCAGAGCCCAGGAGAAGAAAAAAAGTCCATGAAATGCGCACGATCCTTATTTTTTAGGACGCAATTTGTCCACGTGTAAAAGGATATCCTAGTTCATGCTTGACAATCCTTATTCTTGGACCAGCGTCCTACTGGTCATTGGTTGAACTTGAAGTTGAACATGCATGCAGGGTCATGGACATGGTCATTAACTCATTAATGACAGTATCAACCCCCATAGAACTTTATGCATTGAGCACTGTACAATGAGTTAACACACTCCCATTCCATTGGCCGCTCCGCTCGAGTGGTTTCGAATTTAAGTGAGAGAGGGCCCGCTTGCTTAAGCAGAGAGTGCAATGGCAATGCCAATACGTAATCTTACATAACACGCTGACATGTCATGCTTTATACAGGCGACGCACTTCACACATAACTGATGCACACTAAGCATTGGTAGTAGTTGTAGTTACACACATGAAATAGAAAAAACAGTACGTTTCAATACATTTCAGTACAACTTGCCAGTTTGTTCCTTAAATATGACAAATTACAGTTTTTGATATAAGCTACTGAAATCCTTGCTTCTGATTGGTTATCAGCAGATTTGTCACTGATTTTTGTAATTTGTCATAGAAAAAAGGCTTTGTGAAACGGGCACCAGGAGTAAATCAGGACATGGAGACGTTTGGTGAATATGACTCTGCTACTCCCCTTGCGCAGAAGTACTGCAGCAGAATTAGTTCACAGGAGTACGAAGCGCAGGCCTCGATGGAAACATATGCTGCCTTACAGGTAACAGAAAGAGACTTGCATTGTACATGTATCTGGTTGATGTGTTCTTCTAACCTATTGCAGTGTATAATTGTACAACACCATCATATTCTTATTCCACATAAAGTACTGTATGAACCATTAAATGTAGAAATTTATCCACTCATTGACTCATACATGTAGCTCGACAATGACGAGGTCAGGAGGTAATACAATGTATATAAGTCAAATAAGGTAAAATTCTTTAGAAATAATTGTATACTAACTAAAGTGACAGATTGAAATAATATGTAGATTTTGGAATCAATCAAGGAATATTGGAAATGAAAGATTATTTTGTCTGTTTTTCTGTGAAACACTGGCTGGAAATGTCCTGCCATTTTCAATTGTATACTTCTCTCCTCTGTATCGTATCTCTAGAATCTATTGCAGTATATGGACAGCAACTCAGATGTTTTCAGAAAAATTATAGCTAAGAAGAAGCAGGAGGAAGCAGAAAATGAAGGACTATTTTCATTTTTGAAGGTAAAATTGAGTACTTGAAGTTGATAGGAATAATGCATTTTGAAAGAAACTGTTTTACTTCTTTTTCTTAGATGCTGCTTGTAAGTGTCAGCTTTTTCTTTTTTCTAAATATGGAAAATAAGAATCACATGTTATTTCTCAATCTTCATGGAAGTGGAATTTACAAGACAGTGAAACCGCTTGTCATCTACAGGCCTGGCAATTTAAACTAACAGCTACAGATTTGATACTTCAACTGTTAAGAAAAAAGAAAAGAGCATTTTCGTAGTAAACAAAGATTTTTTCAAAACTTAGTAAGAGGTTTTGCTTACCGTATTGTCTTTCTCTTTCTTGTTACAGTGTAAAGTGTTGGAGAGAGTCAAAGGACCAAATTTCATGATGGCGGACATCACAGATGATGAAAGCAAGGAGAAGCTTGAACAGATGCAGATGGAGATGTGTGATGTTTACAACTATGTGCAAGGTTTGTATCACAATCCATCACCATCACAGTGTCTGTGTAGAGCAAGAAGGGCATTAAACCTGTGAAAGGGGTTAAAGCCCTTCGGTACTCAACACACAACATCATCTTTTGATTGACCGATATATTAAAAAAACGCCAGCGACCAAGCATCACCTAATAATATTGTTGATAATAACTTTTTCCTTCATCTTGAAAGTCGTTTAAAAGGCATTCAGGGGGGTGTAAATCCATCCATCTGTTTGTTGATTGGAGACATCTAATTGAATTCATAACTTAAGACTATAGGTTTTGTGTCTAGAGGTCAAAGGTCAACATGCATATTTTATTGTCTTATATGTACAACGTGCTACAATTCTATTGTGGTGACTTCAGAAATGCTCAAGTATTGTACCTTTGATGTGTTAGATTTGAAGTCGATGTTGCAATTGACTTTCATGAAAATTGTTTTGTTGAAATTTAAATTTATCAATGTCTTACTCCATTCTTCTAGACACAAAGTCTAGTCCAGTTTCCAAGCGATTCTCCAAACGCCTCGCTGCCAAAAGAACAAACCGTGGTACCTCTGGGAAGACCACCACACCTAAAAGGCCCAAGGGACCCGCCCCTCCACCACCTCCCCCATACCCCCCTCCAGGATCCAGCGGGCCCCAGGAGGTACCTCAGGGGCGCAGCCCAGCCCCCAGTGGTTCAGTTCTGGGTATCACTCCATCCCCTAGGAAGCCCCTCCGCCATGAGGCATTGTCCGGTGGTGGTAGAAAGACACCCAAGAAGCCCTCAAGAGAAGAAGTGGGCGTGGCACCTGTAGCCCCGCCTCCTCCTCCCCCGCCCCCTCTACCTAGCACCATGACCCCTAAGACTGCTGCCAAGAAACCACTTCAAGAGAGGACAAATACTGTCTATGTAAGTCAGCTTTGAAGTAATTCCTCTATACTGTGTTCGATCATCATATTTATGTATGGACATCCAAGTACAGGAATTCATTGTAGGGACAAAATAACAACTTCTTCTAAAAAATATAAAAAATCATCAAGCAAATATTTTAAAGGACAATTTTTTTTCCGTAGTGATAACGAAACACTGAATAAATGAATAATATCTATATATAAATGTAGATGCCGCATGAATATCTAAAGCAAAAGCCAAAATATTGAAGCGTTCTCTCATTGACTGAATTTAAGCAGATATAAAGACCAACTATTCTAAGTAAATACAGTTATGCTAAGTAAAATCAAATGTTACTTTCATTTTGTACATTATACCTGTAGCAGATTAACCATTCAAACTTCCCAATTTTTGAATCCAGATCACCACCCCTACTGGTCAGTCTCAGAGCCCAGCCAAGAAGGCTCTTCTCAAGTCTGATCCAAGATTGAAGCAGCTCAAGAGAGCTGGGTAAGTGAATCAAAGACCATATTGCTTTAATAGCAAAAAAAACTTTGTTTTTGAAGATACCATAAGTGACGAGATTTATTTTTTATAGATATCATAAGTTACAACATTTATTTGGTATAGTCACCTGAATAATTATTCAAAGGGATATAGTGCGGGATGATTCAATCATGGGCTCATTAGTTCAAAGTAATTGAACGTATATTGCATGTATTCTGTATAAAAAGAAAGAAAGAGAGAAAAGAAACAAGATAGGGAACCACAGTGGTGTGTGAAAGAATGATAAGATAATTATAATGTAGATTGCATGTTGTATTATACTTCAAACATTTTCTTTGTTGTCTATATGAAGTGGTTTGTGTCTAGAATGAAGGATGATCCACTCTGGATGTCGAGGGGGGGGGGGGGGGGTCATTGAAGCTTGAGTTGAAAAGACTTTTAAGCTTATAATCTATTCAAAACTTAACCCACACCAGGCCACCAACATCAGTGGTTCTTATTGACACCTTTCACAAAGGCCCATTCGTTCCTGTCCTGTGCTTATTCATGATAAAAATCTCCCCAAGATATCACTTATAGTGTTAAGTTTTGTTCAATGAACTACTGTAGAAGGACAGGGAATTTTGAGGCTTGCTTACTATGTGTAGAGTACACACTCTGAATCATTCTTATTCTCCATACACTGTAGGTCTTTTGATTTCATTAAATGGTCAATTTCGATGTGAATTTCACAACTTTAAGAATTATGTCTTTAGTCCAATGAAAAACAATTACGAACGCAGTAAACTAACATGATTTTATCACAGACTTGAACCTGTGCCGCCATTCTAATGATGTAGATGAATAATAGTTTTTATTCTGTTAGCTTTCTTACACATTAATCCAGATCTGGAATTCAATCACACTGTGACGAGAATTATAATTTTCTTTTATGATGTTTTTTGTATTCCTATCTCTAGATCCACAACTTCTTTGAATTCAGTCTCCAGTATTCATGATGAGCTGATGGGATTTGATAAGGGAAAACTCAAGGCGGTCAAGTCCAGGTAAATCATTAACATATGCAGTTAAAGCTAATGCTAAGTTTGGGGAAATTTTGAAAATTCGCTGGATAGTGATTCTTTAAAATGTTGATATATTTGGATGCCCCTGCAGATGTATTATAAGCACTAGAAGATTTAGCCCCTAAAACACTTCTGCTTTTGAGAAATTGAATATCAAAATTTATTGGTGCTCCCGATAAATCTCAAATAGCGCCTATACGGCCATTCAATGGTAGCTGCCACCATGAATATGCAGTTATGATATATAATATCCGAACGGGAATAGAAAATCGGTTTATTTTAGTTAAGAAACATTGTTTTTAAAGCTACAGTAATATCAATCTTGAGAGGGAGGTATACAACATAAAGAGTTTATTATTTACATTTTCATCAACAAATTATCTTAAAAGTAATTTGTAAATATTAATAAAAGTTTAACAGTGATATATTGGAAATGCAGTCATATTTATAGCACATAGAGACGTCTAATGTCCTGTGATGTGTTTTTTGAAAGATTTGTAGTTTACTGTACTTTTATTCTTTCTTCTCTCTAAAGGTCACCTGGACGCATCCCGAAGAGGAAAGTGCCCTCCAAGCCATCGAGGACGGGCAAGATGGGGGATATCACCATCGACTCGTTCAACATGAAGATCCTGGAGAAGTTCAAGAACGTCCACAGTCCGAGTCGTTACGGGAGCCCCAGCAGTGAATGCAATAGTCTGTCGAGTAGTGGGTTTGGTAGTCCTTCAGGCTTTACTCCTTGATTGGGAAATTTCTGGG
This sequence comes from Strongylocentrotus droebachiensis, assembly GCA_035222895.1. Lineage (NCBI taxonomy): Eukaryota > Metazoa > Echinodermata > Echinoidea > Camarodonta > Strongylocentrotidae > Strongylocentrotus > Strongylocentrotus droebachiensis. Next base: position 83,988 of record JAVYIG010005398.1, on the reverse strand, counting down.
CCCTGTTTCATAAAACTTGATATAAATAACAAGTTACAAGCTAATGTTATAAGCTACTGAAATTCTGGCTTCTGATTGGTTATCAGCAGATTTGTCACTGATTTTTGTCATTTGTCATTGAAAAAAGGCTTTGTGAAACGGGTCCCAGATCAGCGTCATAGCATGGTTCCAGCAGAGTCGTCCACAATAAAAAAATTCAAACATTTAAAATTGCTATTTGGAAGGAGTATGTCCTGGGCCCTGTTTCATAAAACTTGTCTTCATTAATAAAAAGCTAAATTTCTATGACACATTGTTCTCGGCCAATCAAATGCCATGATTACAGTAGCTTATAACAGTTATTGTAACTTGTTATTGTTAAAAAGTTTTATGTTTAACAGGGTCAAGATGTGTGCGAAGCATTAGAGTCCTTTGTGGCTGGGGTCTAGGGTTCGCTTCAGGGCTGTTGGCTCCGGGGGTCTTTGGTGTTCTCTGGTGCGATGGGAACCACGCTTTGAAGCATTTTCAAACCAATTCTATGACTAATATTTTATAAATAATTTTGGTTGAGAACAAGTTCTAACTTTTGCTGATTTTCAAACCTGTACAGTATTACAAAAATTAAACCTGTCGCTGGTAACTCCTTGTAGACCATCTGCTTCCAGTCGTTATGGAGGTACTGGCATAGCGAAGTTGGTGGTGGTGGGGGGGGGGGGGGGGGCACCATTCTTTAAATTAGGTTGATGAAATGTGATATAAGAAAATTGGATTAGCTCTTACCAGTATTGCATTCCTTTTCTTAACTCTCACTTTGTTTTTCTTTCTTTCATTTTTATCTTATTTCACTTTCCTTTCCTTTTCCTTTTCTGACATTAGTTGGCAAATGCCCGTACCTCCCCCCCCCCCCCCCCCACCCCAGTAGCTACACATCTGAGGGGATCGCCCAAAATTCTGTTTCTCTAAACATACTGTTGTCTGCAAAAGTGCATTCCATGTTTCACATACTGCCCTTTTGTAAAAAGCAGAAACTTTTGAATGCATGAAATATTTGTGAGTGCTATTGATTTGTTACAGTTTTTCGTCATCATAAGATTACATGGAATTTTGTGATTGGAAAAAAATTCTTGCTGCAAAATGCCCACCCGCTTTACCATTGTTTCATATCACAAAAGTTTCAGGTTTTTGGTATCATAGTAGATATATAGCTCTTTTACAGTTTTTGTTAATGTATGGTAAAGAAATTGAAATCATTGAAACCTTGACATTTGTTGATTTGTGTTAGTTGATTTTTTGCAATCTTTTATCGCTATTAATTCACTTTAACGTCATTGAAATCCTGTCTGTCAAAACATTTTATTCTGTAATTTCTCTGAATATCTTACTGTCGATGACATTTTGACTAAATTATTTTATATTTTAGCTTGTACGGTAGATGAATGATATAATTATACATAAATGCAGCTGCAGCAGTGATCCGACATTCGCTCCAGACTTTATTTTGTCAAAGACACAGGGCTAGGATATAGAGTTGTGGTTGGCTTTTACGATAAGTTTAAGATTAGGGTGAGGGTTTAGGTATTATTGGGTCCAGGGTTGAAGTTCAGAATTCATTTAGTGTTCTGAGGAAATAGACTGCTGGAGCCTGTGTTGTACTGCTGCTGCAGAATGTTTGATGGATCTTGACATTATCTTGAACTTTTATTCATTGCGATCTTTATTTAAACCGTGGAAAGCTTTGTTAGGTTCATATGTTGCAGAAGATTATTGTTGGATCTTGACATTTCTTGAACTTTTATTCAATGCAATATTTCGGGGTAATGGCTAAGCAGGGAATAATAGTCGTATTTAGAAACAAGAGCTGAAAGATATTGCCATGAAGTTTCTTTGGGTAATGGAATGAATACATATGCTTTTAAAAGAAGGGAAAATATTGGACAAATCGGTCACCGAAGTTGAAATATAGTAGGGATCGTATTTGGTAATTACCACATTTTATGATATGAATTGTATGTATTTTTTATTAAAATCTGCAATAAAAGTATCGTTATTGTACAATTTACCCTTTACATACTCTTTATTCTTTTTAAGAGCTTGAAATACACTGTATATATCATATATAAGTCAAACACCAAAGATGAAAATGAATTTTGTTGTGTCAAAACTATCAGATCATTGAAAATTATACACACATTTTCTAACAGAACAAACTTGTTATGAAAACTAACTTACAGATACTCGACTATTTGTTAAAGTGGCATTGGTTGTCATGCACATCTGTCATACCTGCATTGACCATTTAGGAATTTAAGTTTTTAATCAGAATATTTGTAATTTAATTTGGACTTGTGCTGGACAATAATCTTGCATTATATTTTATCATTTTCATCCCACATATATGTACAAAAAGTGATTTTCTGATCTTTTATAATAGTGCAGATTATATATTTTACTAGAATGAAAAAACAATATTCTGTCTTTTAATTCATTGTAAATACAGTACATGTATAACATATTATGTCTCATTTTTCTTCTGAATAAAGTGTGTATTCAATCAAACAGTTTTGTGTTGTAATTTAATATTTGATTCTGTGTATCTGATTTTATTGGTGCCGACTGGAAACGATCTGATGTGGAATTTATAAATTGTGTATTTTGCAAATACATTTATGTGTGAAGGACAAATAAGGGGTGAATGCAATTTAATCAATAAACTAATTTGGACCAAGGACATTACCTTGTTTATTAAATTACCTGGGACTATAAAAAAAAAGGAAACAAGAGTATCAATAATTTAGAATGGCAAAATTAACTACCTCGGTGTAATTAACCAAAGTATTGTATAACAAAGTCCATTTCAACGAAAGATTCTGCTCTTTTTTGTTGTTGAAGCTGTCCAAATGTTTTCTCATCAGGTCATAATTTTCTACCATTTTATATTTTGTAATGTTGCTGCATACTATAAAGGGTTGTTTGTAAGTTTTGGGGGTAGATCGGTTGATAAATTAGATTTGATGTAGTGTCCCTAGAATGATGCTTTCTGGTAGAATTGAAAAACCCAGCTATTCCTTTTTTTTATATTGGGGGAGGGTTGCTTCTGATCTACATAGCAATGTCTCTTTTGAAAAAATATAAATCATTTACACATTTTACCTTTATATTGTAGGGAGAGATATTTCCATGTTGTTTGATGGATTGATAATTGGGTTTATTTATTACTCGATGACTGCTTGATTTTCTTTTCATATACGTAGTTCTACATGGGCTGATGACAGGGGTGGCTCAAGAATTTCGAAAAGCTAAAAGATAGAGGCACCGGCCGCGCGGGGTCCAAGATCTCTTTTATTTAAAAAAGGGACAAAATTAGTTATAGCTATATAAAAGGGAGGAAAAAAAAGTTTTCAGAAAATAAAAGGGGGTTCACTACACTGTAACCTTTCTACCTACCTTCCCTTCCGCCCTGAGCATATCTTTAATTCAATTTTCGTTTTCATCATTATTTTACACACACTAAAAACAAATTGTAAGCCATCAAGCAAGCCAGCATAATTTTTTCTTCATCTTCGATTCAGGCACCCTCTACGTGCGAACGCTAGATGGCGCTTGTCTTAAATAAAAATTGCGGATTTTTATCAACGGTTTTTCCTAAAATTTACGTGAATAAAGCACCTAAATATCAAGTGCCTCGGAGTGGCTAAAACACGATGGAGAATGTCGAAACTGATCCAGGAGATATAGGGCAGGAGTCGGAAGAGGCATCGCAAGTTCATGTCGTTAGTCAGAAGGGTAACTTAAAATTTATTTTTCACGAAAAGCTAAAAAATATTTTGGACAACTGGCGTGACATAGACAGTGTATGTGAGAAACGTGTGTTGAGTGTATGGGTGGCTATGCACGACAGTCGAATGTGCACTGTGATCATAATGATGTATCAGAGACCTAGCTATCTAGTGAAGTCAGAAATGCATACAGAACGGTACCGCATCTTGTTCATTGTTGTTATGTATGAGCTATGGCCTTGGGCTAGAGTTCCACAAAAAAAGGAGGGGGGGGGGGAAGACACGTCTAGATCTAGACTCTCTAGTCTGGTAACTTTTTCACACAAAAATCCCTAAACAGTAAACATTGGTTCACATTCTGAACAAAAATATTCCTAAACATGGGTCAGGTTTTTCAAAATGTTCTGGTGTTTGCGTGGCCGGCTAACAACCAACAATTGTGATTAATAATGGGCTGTGAAAATCCCCCCAAATGACCCTTAAAATGGGTAGGCCGTAGCGTAGGGGTTTTGAATTTGAGGCTTCAGCAGCACACCCCCTTCCGAACCAAACCTGAGTATTCCCCTGGGGTTATATACATGTATAATCCTTTAGACCTTTATAACTCTCAACTTATCTTGCTTGCCCTTTGCTTGCTTTGGCGTTCGAGCCTAAATGAGTAAAAAATAAAGGCGTCACCATGGGAAATTTGTTTTGTCTAATTCGAATTACATGAAAAATGAGTGTCAAATTAATAGCACTATTACTATCACAAATATTCATCATTTATGCACCTGTCAATTGTATGACCCACCCCATGAACCCCGGGGATGGTGCGTCACTTGTCTAATGTGCGTCAGATTTTACTATACCATGACGCACATATGCGGCAAAACTATGACGAACTTCAGGCTACCAATGACGGTACCTCGGTCAAAATTATGACGCACCAGTTGTTGATTTTGACTGTCATTTGAATACATTCAGTGACGCACCTATGTAAAGTGACTGACATCGACACACCCCACCGTCAATATTGTGACTGACCATAGGAGTAAAATGACGGTACCCTGAGTCACACCTTGATGGTAAATGACCCAACCATGACGCACCTTCCCCGGGGTCCATAGGGTGGGTCATACAATTGACACCTGCATTACTCATGGTTTAGAGATTAATAAATTAAATGAAATAATAATGCCTGGAAAAATGTTTGAAGTCAAGTCTTGGAGTTGGAATGAAAATAAAATGGTGAAGCTTGAAGGGGGGGGGGGGGGGTCTGGATGGTCAAATCAGAAAACCAAGTTGACCAGCTATATGTTCATACACAAAAGAAATTAACATTCAGGATTTCAGGTATTCATTCAATAATGTGATAAGAATCTTATAATATCAAAGTTTAGCATATTAAATTAGACACAATTAGCCATATCTGTGTACCTTGGTGAAGTACAAATAAGTCTAGTCGCCATATTAGATAAAGATTATTTAAGCTGTTTGATTTTACGAAAAAAAATTTCCTCCTGACATCTTTAATTTGTTTCATGTTACTTTTTTTTTAAATTCTTGACAGAAGTTAACGAGGGAGAATTTCTGATGTGACTACATGTACATTTACTCTACTCCTAGTCTCCTATCCTAGTTGTATTTGAATGGTTCTGATACTCAATATTTTGTAAGAAGTACACATCTTCGTTCTAAAAGAATGCTCCTTTTTAGAATTCTTTTCACTGTTCACAGTATTCTTGTCTCTGATCATTTACAGATATCCATGATTTTTGGGACCATGTATCAACTGGAGATCGTATCAGTGATGTCTGCACCACATTTGAATCAGAGAGCAAACAAGTCATCAAGAAGCTCTATGACAAAAGTGCATCTATGGGAGGTAAGAATCTAGCTCTTAGATTGGGGGCAGGTCGAGGTTTCTGAACAAAAAAATGCCAACAAAAATTCAGAATCAATTTCAAAAGAAATTATAAAAGCTTTAAAAGATCGTTCAGGTGTCTTAAAAAACATCTTGGAAAAAAAGAAAGAGAAGAAATGTATACCACAGTGGGTTTGAGGGAGGGGGGGGGGGGAGGCAAAGGTCAGTTGTGCCAACATCCAGAGGAGGAGGGGGGGGGGGGGGTGTACATACAACCTGCATTTATTGTTGTTTCTGTTTCCTTTTTTTCCGAATAGCTACACAATATAATAAATGAATCGTAATGTATCATAACATTGTCCATTACTTTGGACATATTCCCTAGCATTTGCCTTTGTGAGATAAATCGGTGCAAATCTTGATTATTACTGGAGCATTATGATAAATACTCATTGCCTTTTTTTCTACATTCAGACAAATTTGCAGTAGCCAATTTCCTGCTTCAGATAGGGGCGCTTCAGTTCCGTGTTCAGAAGAACCCTGAGGATGAAAACGAGCTGCAGACCATCAGTAAGTTGCAATAGATCAATGAAGCCTGGGTATTGATATGATTGCAAGGCCCTCAGGGAGAAGAGCATTAATTAATACCGATGAGGCTACCCTTGGATAACAAGACATATTCTTCTTCTTCTTCTTTTTCTTCTTCTTCTTCTTCTCCTCCTTCTCCTTCTTCTTCTCTTCTTCTCCCTCTTCTTCTCCTTCTTCTTCTTCTCTTCTCCTCCCTCTCCTTCTCCTTCTCCTTCTCCTTCTCCTTCTCCTTCTCCTTCTCCTTCTCCTTCTTCTTTTTGTTATTATTTATATTATTGTCATTATCATTATCATTATTTAAAGATTATGGCACGGTAGGAGTGAATAGTAGATTTGTGTATCAGCAGATCCCTTGCCTTGCCAAAGAAGAGTTTTTCTTGAAGTGATCTCTCTGCTTTGTTTACATCTTGAGGGGTCCCATTAAAGCTGAAGTTGTGAAGATATTTCAATTTCGGTCTACCAGTAGTGGCTAGTGAACCGAAGGTGGCGGCATTCTCTAAGCCTTTAGGACATTGGAATGAGATCCCAGTTTTGCAATGCAGGAGTTAATTCCAAAGATCTTTGAGGATAGAGCTAAGTGGAGGAAACATCAGAAATTCATGAAGGCATTGCTAGTAGTATGTAAGGTTATATGGATCTAGTGTGTTTGAAAGCAAGAGCATCAAGATTTATTTATAGTATGTTTCTCAAGCAATGGGTAACCTTAGACAAGATCCCATAGTCTTCACTTGCTTTTAGTGATTAAATGAGAATAGAAAGTTAAGTGAAGGGAAATTGCAAAGGCAAACTAATTTGGGAATTATTGTTGAAGTTGGGTATTAATTCTGCTTGTGTAGTGGAGAGAGGGGAGTGTTTGCCCTTTTTTTTTTATAAATCTCACCCTTCTATAGAGTACTGAAGCTGTGACGTCATCAAAAATCTATTTTTAGTATTTTTCAATTTTTTTCTTCATTTCCCGAAAGAGCATAAAAAATAATGTCCAAATGTCGAAAACCAATATATGTTAAGTATTGGCTGAGATATGACCATCTGAATAAATATATTTCCTATAGGAACTCAGTGCACATGCTCTGGCTCCTAGGAGCCAGAGCATATAACACTCGAGTTCCTATAGGACATTTGGACATTATTTTTGATGCTCTTTCGGAAAATGAAGAAAAAATTGAGAAATTCTAAAAATAGATTTTTGACGACGTCACACTTCACCACTCTATAACCATCATTTCAAAAGCAGGAAGACCATGCACCTGGGTGGTCTAGCCCCGCTCTCCTGTATAGCTTAATTTGAAAACAGAATATATTTTGTCTGTGACAAACCGTAGTTTACAGGCTTTACTCTGTGTCACTATTAACTCAATTTCAAATATGGTACAGTCACAAAGTCTACTTGATATGCTAGGACTGGCCTATTATGATTGGTTAAACGAAGAGTCTGAAAAGCTGTCAGCAGATGTAGAAGATTTGTGTGGAGGACATGTGATCAATTTTTATCTTTTAAAATCCTTTTTTCTATTTTATCTTTTTATTGTTGTTGCAATCAGTTAAATGTAGATAAGTGAAGATGTGCTTTTGAGGGTTTAGAATGGAGATATCTGCCGTTTTTACGGGGTGGGGTGGGGTTGTTTTAATTTCAGTGAACAAAGTTTTAAATACAAATAACGAAATGAGAAGAAATTTTTTTTGGCTTTAAATGGTATTTAGAAATTAATGAACACTTTTCTTTTACTTTTTCCTCCTCAGTCATTCTACAAAAACCAGACACCTCTCAGGGAAAGACAGACGGTAAAGATGAAACTCAAGAAGCAGCGCAAGACTCCAATCACAACAATCGTAATGATGATGATGATGACGACACCCCTGCAGGAGAAGGAGATAGGGAGGAAGGCACCCTGGCTGAAGGGGGAACAGGCCCTGAACCTGAGGCAGAACAGGCAGAGGAACCATTTGAACCACCACCACCAGAAGAACACGAATGCAACATCTGTCACTCTGTCCTGTCGAGCTTATGGGAACTTGACTTGCATGTGCTGAATGGTTGCAGCAGTAAAACACCTCCCCGCGGAAGACCCACAAAGAAAGTGCAGGATGAGCCTGAAACGACTGGATCGGTTACTGATGAGCAAGACGATGATTGGAAACCCCCCTTGCCAGAAAAGAAGAAACGGGGAAGACCCCGCAAGTCTGTCCCTATTACCCCTCCAAAAGAGATACAAGGAAGTGCTAAGAGAAAGAGGGGCCGTCCCCGAAAGAGTGACACATCCCTCGAAATAGAAGAGAGCAATAAAAAGAAAAGAGGTCAGCCCTTTAAGAGTACGCCCTCAGAGCAAAAACAGGAAAGCATTAAAGGAGCTGGAGAACGCTCCTTTAAGGGAGATTCGTTAGCAAAGAAACTTGCTGAGGAGAGTCCATCAAAGCACGAGAAACCAAAAAAGGTTCAAATGCTGAAGCCTCAGCTGCATACGCTTCACCTGCACAAGCTGCAAGAAACCAGAAGCAAACGGAAGCGCAGGCTACCTGTGAAGCTGAGGGAGGTGTTTGGTGAAAAGAAAGGGACAGAGAAGGAGGATACCCCAATGGACGATCCTGAAGAGGCTGATCAAGCCCCAATGGTCGATCCTGATGAGGTTGAGCAAGCAGAGGAGGATGATGAAATGCAGGATGAAGACATCAAGGAAGTGCTGAGTGTAGAGGAAGCTAGTGATCTCCCAGCAGAGAGCGAAACAGAATCCGAAGTCCACGTCGAACCAACTGATGCCATGAAGGAAGATTTGAATATCGACACCAAAGAAGTGCATGGAGAGGAAAAAATTAAAGGGAAGAAAAAGAAAATATTCTCTTGCAGAACATGTGGCAAAACTTTCAATGCAAGGTCACTGTTCAGACAGCACCTCATCATGCATCGCAACAAAGCCATGAACTCCAAGTTTGAGTGTGGAATGTGCAGGCTCGTGTTTTGGGACAAGTTTGAATTAAAGAAACACAGAAAAGAACATAAAGAATGTATTAGTTGTGACTTCTGTGACAAGGTATTCACACAGATCACCCATTACAAAAGGCATAGAAACAATGTTCACACTAAAGAGGTCTCCTATCCATGTACGCTTTGTGACAGGGTGTTTTACATGAAGAATCGCTTGAAAGACCACATGGTGACACACTCTGGCAAGAAGGAGTTTTCTTGTGATATGTGTGACATAAAGTTCTTTCTACAAAGCCAGGTGAAGACGCACAAGAAAACTGTCCATGTGGAAGGCAAGCCATATCTCTGTGACCTGTGTGGATCAAATTTCAAAAGCAAAGGCATCCTGAAGCAGCATCATCTAACCATCCATACTGACATTAAGAAATTCCCTTGCAGACAATGTGGCAAGTTGTTTTCCCGCTCATCCCTGCGCAACCAGCACGAGAAGGTCCACTCAGGATTGAACCCCTACCCTTGTGAACACTGCGGGAAAGGTTTCCGAGACAAGTTCAAACTCAGGGTGCATGTGAACTGGCATTTGGGTATCCACCCGTATGCCTGCAGCGTTTGTGAGAAGACATTCCTTGTGAAAGGTAACCTGACCAAGCACATGCGGATCCACACTGGCGAGCGTCCCTACGTCTGTGAGCAGTGTGGCCAAGGCTGCGTCGACTCCTCCCAGCTCAAGAAGCACATGGCGCAGACTCACAAAATCCTTATCGGCAGGATACTCACCAAAGGTCCTGAACGCTCGGACGGGGTGCTTCCCTCCCGACGTCGTAAAAAGAAAATAGACCCTTACATCCCGTTCCCTGAATGTGACAGCGCAGAGGCTCAGGAGACTCAAGCCTACACCATCGCAACAGATGCCTTGATTGAGATCTCTCAACAGCTCGCTGACATGAGCAACACTGTCCAAGTCCCTGCACAGAGTGGAGAGCTAGTAATAGACCCCAACTCTAGGGCTGGTGATGGACATACTTTCATCCAGCAGCAAGTTCAGAACCATGTTGTATCTTCCAATGTAAATAATGGTGCGTCGGCTTCTGTGGTCCCAACCGATACATCCATCTTTCCCGTAATGATTCAAGTCAGGGATCAAAACAATCCAGTAACGGTTCCTGTCACACAGAGCATCAGTGACTTTCAGTCTCTCGAGCTTATTACTATATAAATGGTGGATGACATGCTGTTCATTGATACATTATCAAACGCTAAAATCTTTTTAAAAGTAAGGGTTTGCTATTCTATCAAAATTACCTTTATTCAAAGAAGTATACAATTTTTCGTGACCAATCGGTATAATGACAAATTATTAATTAGCTTGCATAAGTAGCATACATGTACATAAATGATTCAGTGACTCCTCAATGGGAACACCATCCAAAAGGTGCATTTTAATTGTTTTTAAATGACAATCAAAATCTCTTTTCTGAAATAATAGATGAAATTGATATGCTCCTATTGTTTTGGTCAGGGCATTGATTTGTGTACACAGGCTACGGGGCAAACTTGTAATCACTATGTTATATAACATTAACATTTTACAGGATACACAGTGAATTCTCTCAATGATCAGGAAGGCACCTCCTTCCCCTATATAAACATTCTTTAGACTTACCAAATGTTGGCCTGTAAATCATAGAAAACATGTATTTTCTGAATTCTAAACTAGAGCTCTGTTTTTTTTCTCCAAGATTAGAATTGCATGCTTTTAGGCACAAAGGCGAAAGTGCATGCATTATTTATATGAAAATTGCCGCTCGGCTAAAAATCTTATCTCTAAATTTAATTGTCACTCTATGAGGAACACAGAAAGTTGAGGAAAGGTTTATTCCCACAATTTTTGTTTTGAATCGTTCATTGCTTGACATGGGTTGAAGCACTTTGTATTGTCATTGTGAAGCACAAAATTTAAATGAGTGATGGAAGTGATATGATGAAATAGAATTTCAATTTTCAGGCTCTTTTTATTTATTGTTACATGTATTTTGAAAAGTTGGCAATTTAATTTTAAGGTTCTGAATTTCAAAATGCTCATTTACTCCTAGTGCCAAATTTTGCAAATCAAGATTGACATGTTTAAATCGTCATTACGTGCCTCTACCTTCACTTTCGCCAAGCTACCCTAGAGTGACTTCTAAAAGATAGTTAAAAAAGTTTTCTGTCAGCTTGCAGTAACAAGATGATGGTCTCTGCTTCTCTAAAGCAGCTCAACACTCGTTCACATGCTGGCAAAACATACAAAAGCTATTAAAAAAAGATATAAAAACAAGTCCAATTCACATGAAAAGAGGAAAAGTAAAAGAGAAGTAAAAGTAGATTCTCCAAATCTACTGCAACCCTGTTGAATATGCCTGCTACTTTATTAAAATCAAAAGTGCTTCCTCTTACTGATACATTTTATACCAGTATGTTTCATTATTTGATCTCAAAATGAAAATGTAGTAGTGGTGGTTATTTAACCTGGCTACTAAGCCCGGAGAGCATAAATGCTTGTTAGTAAGCAGCCAGAGGACCGACGGCTTTAGGTCCTCTCCAATATTACAAACATGTATAAGCAAATTTGTTGAGGAATGCTTTAAATGTGTGTTTCTGTCTTTAAGGTTTTTCGTTACTTTGTGTATGTAACAAAATTAGAGTTTACAAAATACTTCATTTTCTCATAATTATATTCCTGTGTGTTTAATGATCTTGATTTTCAGACATTCATAACGCTTCATGTTTAAGGTTTCCCCCAACTTTTCTAGGCTGCTCTTTAAAAATGTGGACCTATAATATGCGAAGCAGCATAGGTAAAATGTATGATGATTACAACATTATGGCTTATAATTTAAAGTATGTTTGTTTTGCCGCAGAATGTTATAAATTAGTTTGTAGACAGCCAGGTGATTGTAATATATTAGAAAAGCTTTTCTTGTTTGTATATAATGTAAACTATGTAACTATTTGAATTTTCAGTCTGCAAAATTATAAAGCATTGAATTGCTCTTACACATAAATGAAATGAGTGTAACTGTTCAATACTTCTGGAGTACATGTAATTTATAGTTCTGCAACACCTGCTCTGCATGACGATCGATTTCTTACACTAACCAAATTTCTAACTTCAAACCTGGATTGTACTTTATACACAGGTAATTACACCTCAAAACTAATGGCCCTATAATAGGCCTGTTCTGTAATGTAGTCAAATGTAATGCATTGATATTACTTAAATGCCTCATTAAAAATTATTTAATCCACCTGTTACAAATAACTGTATTTTAATAGTCAGAATGCAAACTGCATACATTAGGTGTTGTTTGTCCTACGTAGCAACAACTAGTGTATGTAATTTGTAATACAATTATTTGTAACGGGTGAATGAAACAATTTGTAATGAGGCACTTGACAAAGCCTTATGCATTAAATTTGATTACATTTCGAAAATGGCCTATTCTGTTGCAGCCCTGACTCTATCTTTGAAGAAAAAAAAAGTTTTGAAAGCCTCGAGCAGATGGCGGGTTCTTCTGTGCTGTTGTGCACAATGGCCCATTCTTAAGGTTACTATTATCTTTTATTTTGGGTTGGGGGAGGGGGCAGGGCTGCCAATATAATAATGCAGTCTGACCATACTTGAGGGTAAAACAAATGAGAGGGACCATTAAAGCAATTATTCGAGAAATATTGAGAGGGAAAGGAAGGGGGGGGGGAATGGGGATAGACTAACAGGAAACGAGCTATCGGAGAGAGAGAGAGATGGAGGGAGAGAGGAAACGAAGAGTGGAGGGGGGAGGTCTCGGATAGAACTTACAGAGAGAAATAATTTTAATAAACCAAAAAGGAATGGTGCCCTCCCTTTTGAATGACCCCTTTCTAATTCAGTATGAGGAGGAGGGGAACACGTAATATATTTTTACTTTATTTCGATTATCGTCGACCCTTTTCACAATCTTGTGCTTTTTAATACACATGGCCAATTCAGCCATTGGGCTGCGATACATGTTTTTAATAAACCTTGAATTGAATTAAATTTAGTCCACTTTTCGAACCATTCCCCTCCCCCTACCGCTCCTTCTCATAGTCCCCTCTCTCCCTTTCCCCCACCTCTTTCCAGCTTTCCGTTTTTTTGTAGATATGGCCTTATTTCCCCCCTCAACCTCTTTTTAGTCCCTCTCCATATTTATGTCTCGACACTTCCTCCACTCTTCAAAAATTTGTCAGTTTCATTAACTTAATACAAATCTTATGTGTCTTGTCTTGAATCTGCTTTCTCTCCCCCTTTCTACTTCTCTCTCTCTCTCTCTCTCCATCTCACCACCCTCATTCCTACTTACATTCTATCCCTCTTCTTCCCTACTTCCTCTCTCGCCACCCCTTCCTTCATCAGCCCTAATTGTCTCTAAACCCCTGTATGTTTCTCCTCTCCTTTTTGTATTCGATTCATTCTCCTTTCCTCTCCTGACTATATCATCGGTTTCTTCATTGGTATATTATCTCCCCTCTATGTTTTTATCTTTCTGCCCCCAAATCTCTCTCTCTCTCTCTCTCTCTCTCCGTTTTCTCTTCCCTTCTCTTTCTCTCACTCTCCTCTCTATCTCTCTTACTCTTTCTGCTATATATATACATTAATGCCCCAATTTCATTTCCTTATCTCCATGCTTTCCATCTAAACTGAAGGAGGCACCGCATAACAAATAACACAAGTCGATGAGGCAAACTTTATTGCAGCCTTTTTACTTTAAGTGTCAAAGTTTACAAACGATCACTGTACATGCAAGGGTACTATAAACTGCTCTATATTAACATTAAATCCTGTATTAATAATCGGCCAAGAAATCGCGAGACAAATTTCACCTAATCAGATTTCAATTAAATCATTATCATACTACATGTAGTTCATAATTATGACGTGTCAAATCTTTGGAATCTTGTTTATATCAACGATTTTGTTGCAACAGTCACCAATCTGCCTCGATCTCCGATTTGTCTGCTTAATTAACAGCAACTTGCTATTGAGGTCGTTGTATTTCCCTTTAAAATGGATTATGACTTGTTTCCTTTCAGGATACAACCTATTCAGTTTATTTTATTTCCTTCTCCAATATGTTCATAGTGTGTATTCTTGTTATATATATCTGATTGTTGAACGTATTTTTTTGTTGTTGAACTGAATGAAATAAAATCGAATTAAATTGATTAAAAAAGTAAAATCGAAAGGTCGCAAAAAGCTATAATACCTGACAGGAAACATTGCACAGTAACATTATCTTTTTATATTTTTGAAATACATGTCTTTGGCATTTGGTCAATACCATTGTGCTCTTTTAAACAATATCTTTTATATTTGCAGATACATTGTATAACCAAGTTACAAAACTTCATACGGAAAGAAGAGTTTCCTTAACTTTGTTCTTGTTTCATGTGCAGATAACAAAGCTACTAAAATGTCGTGAGAAGAGAAAGGTTACAAGGTACATGAGCGATAGTAAAATATGATTTTCTCCGCTCTCTTGTGTCCCTATTTTTTGAAAAGGTGACGATTAAGATGAGAAAGCATGAGGTATCACAGCAAAACAATATTCTAGAATAACCTCTTATTCCTCAAAAAGTGCTTTGATCATAATGTCAAAGTAAACAAAACAAACAACAAAAAAGCATCGTCATCACGACTAAAATCGTCTTTAAAATGTAGATGTATTATACAAGGTGAGCTGGATTTCATTCGGTAAATTTTGGGCTGCTACCCCCGACCCCTCCCAGTCCACTCATCAAAATTCGGCTACGATAATTTCCGGAATCTAACGATTTGAATAACAAAAATGAAAAAAATGACACGCATGGTGACTTATACCAGATACGGTAAGAAGTACAGTTGTATGGCATATATAAAGTGCAATAAAATCGAATTCTTTCAAAGATAGAAACAAAGGCATAGACAGAGGAGGGGGCAAGGGCGATGCCCCTTTTCAGCCGCCGCTGATAAATAAAATAGAACCATAGAACTTCAGGGGTCAAGACTTTGACCCTACCTGACCCTTACCTTGGAGGGATCAATACTGTGTTCACCTTCCTCCGCCCCGTGCCCCCCCCCCCCCCCCTCTGGCTACGTCTTAGTTTCTATCTTAACGACACTTAATATGCCTGTGGATAGAAAATACGCATAATACTCATATCCAACAAACATTAGCAAATACAGTAGATCGAGTAAACATACACAACAGTGAACCCCTGAGCTTCAAAAACAAGGTATCGTTTACAATTCGACGGTATTAAAATGATTGATAAATAAATAAATAAATGAAAAGTTCTTTAATCATCCTACAATATTCCTTCTCTTCCACCATTGTGTGAATATTCATACTCCTTTTCGTCAAAGCTCAGTTGCATGTCTGTTCTTGGAAGCTCCAACCGAGAATCAGTTCCCTTATTCTCCATTCCGCTTTCCAGGGCTATTCTGTTAACAATCTTTTCTTTGTCAGAAGTTTTCTTGTTATGATTATGAGATGGGTTTAACATGGCCACCATTATGAGAACGCACATACTGATCTCGAAGACTCTTTGTCCTGTTTGGTAAAAAATCCATTGCCATGGGTTTTCGATAAAGTCTAAGATGCTGCAATGCAATACGTCGAAGACGGGCTCGAGATGGGATAGTGTAAGAGTGAGGCATACCAATGCGCTGATGATTAGAATATTGACGAGACGGTTCAGTCGACGCGCTTCACTTTTAAGGGCGGCGACCAGCGATCCGTTGAGAGACGACCGACGTCGTTCGCGGGCGTTCCTTGGACAGGACGCCGCGAGGTTCTTCCGAATTTTCCACCAGACGTACACGAAGCCGGCGGCGAGGGAAATACCCCAGACAATGAACATGATCTCGCAGACGACCACGGCGAGGATGGAGTTCGGGAGGAACGATACGAGGAGGTCGGTGAAGAGAACGTACCCGAGGCTGAGTGCGATGATGGTGAGGAGAACTGAGAAACGCTGGAATCGCCGCGATACGCCGGCGAGATTCGTTGTTTCGAGCACGGCGAGGAAGAAAATACTGTACGAAGATACAACCCCCGGCCACCCGAACGACCAGATGATCACGTTAAACGGACAAGGTATGATCCCTCGTAAACCATACGGGTCCGCAAACAGCGACAACGATCTCGTTAATGACGTCATTGCAATCATAGTATGTAATGCTACGCCAAGGCGCTTTCGAGTTAGACGTTGCCTGAAGGGCCGTATGATAGCATATATCGCGTAGATGAGCATGAGCGCGTAGCACGAAGCGAACAGGTAGATGTGGACGTTGAGCCAGTGGCTGAGGATATCTTGCGCTTCTGTCCTGTTTGGCCCGCTTTCCGCCCAGGAGCAACTGAGAACCACGCCGTGATCTCCAGGCATAACCGTCATCGTCGCCATCGTTGTCTCATTCTCTAGATTCGCTGTCGACGTCATGGTCGTAGATTAAATCGAATCTGCCGAACGAAGTAGCTACGCAGTTCGAACTTTATAAAATGGAGTCGTCCATATTGATAAACTTATTGCTCCATCAGTGTTTGTCAATCCGCTCTGCATCGCATAATGATCCTGTTAAAAAAGAAACAAATGTCGAAATAGCATTCAAGCTTTTATCTTCATTAATACACAGCATCTACATTATACATCAACTTAGTACTTCAGAAAAGCTCTTCGTTTAAACAACAGTGACGGAGACCTATATCTCTAACCAGAATCAATCTTCAACTGTAGATTGATTTCTGAATTGCAGATAACACTGCTTAATAATGTACATGTAGAATACAAATCAGAGATCATTAACTTGACTATCCGTTTAAATATAGTTGCGTCGTGGTGGTGGTACGTTTTCTATAGCTTTTGATATCACCCTTTGAAATGTACCGGTATGAAAAATGATTCTTTTCAAATTTGACAAAGAAAATATTGAACTTCATGTATTTCGAAATCTTTTGACAGTTTTAAAGGTCTTTGTAGTGCCAAAATTTGTATTTCAATATAATTATGTGTTATAGTTTCTATTCCGATGCACTTATTATTAAGGGACTTTGAGTAAAATTTTCCCAACGTTTATTTTTAGACTTTTATTTCCTCTTTCGAATTCGGACATCGTTTTAATGGGACCTACATGACTATATATTACATTTTCTTACTGATTATTGTGTTTCTTTTCTTTTCTTTCCTGTGTTATTTGATATTCTGTTTTGATGATCAGAGCAGTGTAATACTTTGTTTGTGTGACGATCTTTCCTTTAATAAGCCTATACACTACTTTCAATTCCTACAGTATTTCCTTGTTCATTTCTTTTCTCGATTATTAAAGGTAATACAAAGTTTTGGTATGGGGTCATGAATTTGGTTTAAATGAAAATATTTGAAGCATATGCGATCCTACAATATTCAGTGACCGTTGTTCCGGTTGAAATCGAGTCTTAAGTTATGAAATTGTAAATAATAAACTCTTTATGTTGTATAGCTCCCTCTCAAGGTCAATATATTCATTTAGCTAAGAAACAATGTTTCTTGACTTAAATCGACCAATTGGCTATTCCCATTTGGAAATTATATATCACAACTGCATATTCTGAGATTTTCATGGTCGCAACTACCATAGTACGGCCGTATGCGCTATTTGAAATTTATCAAAATTTACCGGGAGCACCGGTAAATTTTTATATTCAATTTTTCTCGAAAGCAAAAGTGTTTTAGGGGCTAAATTTTCTAGTGCTTATAATACATCCACAGGGGCATCCAAATATATAAAAATTGTAAAGAATCACTATCCACCCAATTTTCAAAATTTCCCAAAACTTTGTATTACCTTTAAGGAAGTACCTTTTACAAATTAAAGTTCTTGCATTAGTCTGACTATTCAGAAACAGTTAAGCTATAGCATTGCAGAAAATGTTAAAAGGGACTATCTGAAGAACCGTCGAGGGCTATGTCCTAAACCATTTCAGAAAGACATTTTTTATTTTTATTTAACAGAAACAAACATTAGACAAATTCCCATTAACTTTAATAATAAAAAAAGGAGATCTCTATTCAACCCAGTAGGTCAATCTATAATGGTGAAGTTCACCCTTCCCCAATTTAAATAACATCATCTGATCTTGCTCGCAACATGTCTATCTACAGTGTATAGGGGTAACATTTTGTAGATTTTGTAAATTAGCCCTGAATTTTTAAAAGACATGTATATGCTATATACAGTGCGTCCCCAAAAAAAACTATAACCTTTCGAAATGGCTGCCGAATAAAAAATATATGATTCTGGGGAAAAAGTTTCATATGTATGGAAAGCTCATAAACTCAACTTTCATATGACACCAACAAGTCCGAAAATAATTTATGCTTTGGTGAGCACTGCTCACTTTTGTAAAGGGTAAGAAAATTAGGTTGCGCAGGAATTAGCCTTCCAATTTGTGAGAGGTAAAGCCTTTGGAGCTTACAAAATTGAGGGTGATATGATACATTCATGATTTGCCGAGTGAATTTCATGGTTTATTAAACCAAACTTTTATGCATGAGTGAACAGGAATTGCATTTTTTATTATGATGTTTTTGGTGTCATATGAAAGTTGAGTTTATGAGATTTCCATACATATAAAACTTTTCCTCCAGAATTATATGTTTTTTTATTCGGCAGCCATTTCAAAAGTGTATAGTTCTTTTTGGGACGCACTGTACAGTAGACTTGCGGTTGCACCATTAAATTTTGAGAGAGAGGGAGGATTGGGAAGTCCTGAAAAGGACTCTCGATAATCTTTCTATCTTGAGTGTGTGAATGTTATATGCTGTTTAATGCCTTAAATGTGTTGGTTGGTAACTATAAAATACAACGAATTTTCTAAAACTCTACAACATTTCTTGGAGTTCATATTGATGCCAACTATTCTGGAAAGAACATGTGAATGCCACTTGTCAAAAGATATCAAAGACTATCGGCGTATTAAATCGGCTAAAAGAAATAATTCCCCTAAGAATGTTATTAACGTTATACAACACATTGATTTTATCTCATATTATATGTAAGCTGCAATATCATCTGTGGCCATTGTGCATTATATCTATTAGATAGAATCATAGTCCAATATTTAAACGTGCTATACGTATTGATATTGTACCACCACTATCCCATACTGATCTTTAAAAAAATACAAATGTTGAAAGTAATGGAAATAAATAGATTACAGATTGCAGTTTTTATGTTTTCATATTTTAACAACCTTTTACCCCAGAAATTTATGTATCATTTTCCTTTTAATTTGCAATCAAAAGTCACAGTACTCGTAAAAGTTATATACATTATGCCGTTATACAAGTATAATTTTTCACGCAATACAATAACTTTCACTAGCGTAAATAGCTGGAATGAAATGCCAAATTAGTTGAAAAAAAAATCAAAGTTACTTTCTCAATTTAAACGCAAATACATGTACAAAGATTATTTTTTGGAAGTAAAAATATAAATAAGTAATCTTGCCTTATGTTTGTAGTTTTGTATGCATTAGTAATGTATACGTAATGTATACATATAGCATTTCAAATAATTGAGAATTTGAATGGCCACTAATACGCTTTTCAGCCTTTGCAGATTCCCACACATCCTCATATTATACAATATTTTGTTATGATATGTGTTTTTTGGTGTGTGTGCGTTTGTTGAATTAATTTCTAATTAAGTTATCGTCCCATTTTATATAACCATGTACTTTATGTGAATTTACTGTATGTATTTTCTCTTTTAATGGGTAATATGCAATGTTGTAATATGTACTTGCTGTTTTTTTAAATGAGATGTGAAAAAATAAACTCGAAACTTGAATTAAAGATTTGTTCTTACCTGTGTATTAAATACTTCGATGTTTTCCTAGGATGTTACTCTCAGATTCTGCAGTTATTATAATCAAGATGCAAACGAGGCCATGAGCAATTTTAAAACTTTAAATCAATCGAAATCTGACATCAAACTGGCCGGTTTCGATCACTCCCTGTCAGAATATGCAGCCAAATTTAGGATTCCTTCAAACTGTTCTTTGATATCTGCAGCCAAGAGTAATTATCACTCGAGTGACTATATAATACAAACACAATACACTAGTCACTGTGGAGTGTAATAGGTGTCTTGATCGTCATCGGCAACTGAAAAAGTGAAAGCAAGCTTACACTATCCTTGCTGATCTGGAACTGTTAGCTTTCGTACTTACGTTGAGCGAGGATGTGATACTAGTTTTAGAAGTAGATAATAACGCAACTGAATAATATCCACAGCAAAAATCATTTGCAATATACCTCCATTGGCTGATGCCTACCGATGACGTCATTCATAAGTAATATCCTCATCACTGACCAATAATGCTTGCGTCAACACGGTTATATGACTTTATCAGTTTTGTAAACAAATCGAGATTGATTTAGCACTCTCGGAGATGTGGGCTGGAATAAAAATCCTTTCCATTAATTTCCAATCATGAAATGCCGTATACTCGCTCACCATTTGCTCCAAAATAACGCTTGACCATTTTTGGCCCGAGTTGATAATCCTTGTAATGCAGGTATATCGGTCTTTCATGATAATTCCCAAGTCATGACAATGTACAGTACTGCGGTGAAACAGAAAGTAAAATTATGCGAAATGGCGGTGTTTTTCCAAATACACGCAATTTAGCCGGTTCCGTCTTTTAATCAATCATGAGGCCTGTAGAGATGACCAAGTTTCGGAACGTTCATACCATGGACATACAGGTCAATATTGGTAGGAGGGAGGGAGAGAGGGATTAAAAGCTATTCATGACCAAAATCAATACTGCTCATTACAACGCACGTTTTGGAGTACATCCAAGACTCAGGTATTCAACATTCGCCTTTTGGGGGACAAACTCCTTTGTTGCTGATAATTATGACCAACCTCCCACGGTTGAATAGTCTTAATTCCAGGGCTACCATAATAATCCCATGCTTTTAAACGACCCCCTTTATAATTGTAAATACGAAACTGACGTCACTCCTTTCACGCTTCTAGTTTTCTGCGGTAACGGCTATTGAAAGGAACACGATAAAAGTCTTAAAGTTACCGAGCTGACCAAGAAAAGCACAATAAAGTACTAAGCAGAAGAGTAGGCCTAAGCATAATATACACAGGAAAATTGAATCTTCTTGGGTAAAATGATAGTTATAATAAAACTCTGAGAAATTACAGTTCCTTTGCTTGGCTTTAGGCTTCTCAAAGTGTGTGTATACTATCTGTGTCTGTGAATTGATAGATAGATAGAGATAAAGGGTGGTGGGGGGGGGGGGGGAGGGGTGACGTGGGGAGAGGGAGAGGATGGAGGAGGAGAGATACTGACAGAGAGAGAGACAACGAGAGAGAAAGAGAGAGAGGTAGAGGAGAGAGACTGATAGAGAGAGAGAGAGAGAGAGAGAGAAGGAAGGGGGAAGAGAGAACAATAAGTTCTTCTCATCATTCATCAAGATCGAACTTGCAGACACAATATAGTTATTATCATTACATGTATCTGTGTAGCAACAGGGCCTTCATTTTCTATTTATTCGTTCGTTCGTGTCTCCTTAATATGTATCTTGATCTTCGGAGTAGTTAATTGCTACAACCGGCCGTGTCAGACACGTTGCCCCGGGGTGCGAGATAGGACTCTTGTAGCGTGCCCCATTTAAAACAATTATACAGTAACAGTTAACATTACATTTAATTAATAGTATGAAAATATTAAAATTACTCTCATGTTACGGGGAAAAATATTATATATATATATTATGAATCAATTGATTTGTTCGATCCAGTTAGATGGCACAAACACGGCACTACTGGACAGAGATCCTAATAATTACAGAGCTTGGTCTTGTTGCTCTGTTCGCCAGCATTTTGAGGATATGGAATCCCGCGGCACATTACTCACAAGAGTTCTAACAAGCCAAGCTTATACAGAGCCTATAATAAGTAATGTTGTGCATGTACCACCCACCCGATCGATCAAAAACTCAGAACTCATAACTGAATTAAAAAAATGTAAAAAATTAATATTTATTCATCTAGGGTAATCAGCTTTGTTCATGATCACCACTGGATTATCTCTGTGTCAATATCAATACGTCTCTCATGACTTGTGTGTCATTATCAGCACCGAGGATGTCACCGTTCACAATCATGAGCACCATCGTAATTACTTTTACAGTTATCATTATAAGCATCTTCTCCATCATCCTCATCATCTATCACTATAATAATGATGATCATAATCAACATAATCCCATCATCATCTATGCCATCATCTTTCTCATTATTATCGTCATTCTCATTATTATCATCTTTGCCATCATTATCAACTTTGATATCATCATCATATCCATTTCATCATCAGCAGCACCATCTTCATCACCATCATCACCATCATCATCAGCATCGGCAGCATCATCATTGCAGCATCATCATCATCATCATCCTGTCATTATCTTTTTCATCATCATCATCATCACCACCATCATCATCATCATCACCATCATCATCATCATCATCACCACCATCATCATCATCACCATCATCATCACCATCATCATCATCATCTTCTTCATTGCAGCATCAACATCATCTGCATCAGCATCATCATCATCCTGTCATTATCCTTTTCATCATCATCATCGTCATCGCTTCGAATACGCTCAAAATATTAAGGAGAAAAAACTCCTTTGTCACATGTTTGGTTGTTGGTAAACGTTTTACTATCACAAAATGCAGTATTAAAATGTGAATCATTGGAATAAGAAACAATTATTCAACAAGTGGTCACGATTTCATACATACACATAATACATCATAAACACAATTATTCAAGAAAAATACTGACTCGCTGTTAAAATTCATCATAATAACGCACTTAATAGTTTCTGCCCCGCATCCATATATGTGAGGAAAGACTAAACGCGAGTCTTAACTACTTCCATGTAATAATATTCTGGGCATGCTAATTATGATTACGACGTAATGAGTGACGCTACGCACTATAATAATTCAGGAATAGAATACACACCGTTACTATTACGTCACTAGCGTTACCTCTTTCAGTAGTTATTAAATCAAAGAAAACAAAGACGCTGACGACTCCCATTTGTGATCCAAGTTTGTTTGAAGTGCGTTATTCTTTCTTAACAAGTGGATTGGTCGTCCATTTATCAAAAGCGGAATCGTATTAGATATTCAGTTTTCGTTTGAATAAACTGCAACAAGAAACTATAAAATTGTCGCAACGGTCGTAGAGGCAAGGAGGATTCCGCTAATTAATTGATTGAATACAAAGACAAAGCAATTGCGATCTATTCTCTACATTATAAACTGAACTAATCTCTACATTACAAACTAAACTGTCAAAATGACCTTCAGCTCAGATTGTCTCACAGCTCGCGAGGCCTTTAACACATTTCTGAGGGTCCACGAGACCGACATTGACCCCTTCCCGGGCCACCCGTCTTGAGGTGTGCCGGTCATCGTAGATCGTCGGTCTCACTTAGTGAGACGCCCCTTCAAACATGACATCTACTCTAGGCCTACAAGTGTGAAAATTAGTACCAATAATAAATATTGCATGCATTATGTGTCTTTCATTTTTAACACAATCAATTGATTTTAAGGACTCAATTTAAGTTGTATTTTAAACAATCATTTGACTTCATGTAGGTTTAATATGGGAGACATAAATTATTATCAGTATAACGTACGATTTCTAAGTAACTTTACCAGCTTTAAGAATTTTTGTTAAAAATAAAAAATTAAATTAAAAAATCGGCTGTAGACCAGGAGAAAACCCAGAGAACCGGCAGTGTTGGACATGCGAACCTTCTGAAAAGTTATCCGACGGTTCAAACGACCAACGGCACATGCACCAATGGCCCAAGACTGATATGTCGGTATCGGAATGGGCCATTTAACAATTTTTTTCTGAGGGTTCATGAAGCTGTCGTTTGGTCGGGCCGTCAGTTTGCAGGCATTTTCCCATTTGAATCTTGATTTAAAGTGTAAACAAATAAAAGCTAGGGCCTATATGCATACAAGGTCCATCATCATTTACTAGTTTAGATGTATAACGTCAGTGCACACTAGCGCCTCTTAATCGGTTTTAAAAAAATGCGTTTCTTTGGCAGAGTCTCCACATCTCTCTCTCTTGATAGTCTTTTCATTAACAGACACGTTTCTTTTCTGATGCAGACGAGAGGGATGGATCATAGATGACAATCCAATAACCAATAGTATTCCATTCATAACTCTCTCCTACTGTCATCAGACGGATGGCATACACATTGGGCTCTGTGAATGCGAAGTGGAATGACGCCGTGTAGACAGCAAATGGTTTGACAACCGTGTTCTGCACGGTGATGACCTTGTCATAGCCATCACGGCTTGAGGACGTCACATCATAACGGAATGTCCACTCGACGTCAGCAGCATAGGATATATCGATGCGTCCTTTTCCGTCGGCCGTTTGAAGCTTAGACGTGTTGTTCCTCATGCCAAGTCTGTAGAAGACATCATTAGGTCCGCAGATGAGACCTTCCACAGGAAACCTTGGCTTGCTGGACATCGAGCGTACCACGATGAGCCACCCGCCCACACGTATGTTCTGGGTACCTTCCTTAAGACGTGCGTACACTTGCAGAACGAAGTAGCCAGTCTCTCTCATTCTGATGTGGAAAGTTGTCACGGATAACGATGTCGTTGAATCGCTGACCGTGTGGATGATGACACGGCGTGCTTGGAGACGATCATCCTGTTTGACGTCCTGCAGGCAGCAAGATAAGACCAAGTCCTTGCTGGTCGGCCAGCTCATCTTCAGTTGGACCTCTCCATCAGTGGCTATGATCGTGGAGGAAGAGTGCCCTGACGTCACCTTTAGACCGTAGTCCGCAAAGTTCTCGTTCGGACCCCACACATTGAACCCCATTGTCTGCGAGAAGGTCATGGAGTACGTTGCCTCGCTTTCTCCGGCATCCTTGATCAGGTACTCCCCTTGTTGGCTGTAGTCCCTGCCCGATGTGTTGATCAGCAGGCGGAGGACATACCGCCCCGGTGCGGGGCAGAAGACATGGACAAACACCCTGTCTCCGACCCTCTCCATGTACACATGATTGGAAATAAATCGTTGGCAGGTGTCCACATTGAAGAACCTGTACACCATTTTCACTCTGTAATCTTCAGTGATGAACCCGACGACTGCCTTGCCGTACACGGCATCCACAAAAGGCGAAACGTGTGTCAATGGACGAACTTGCGTGCAGTTGATCATCGACCCACACATGCCCGAATCAGGGCCCATACGAGGCGGATTCGTACATCCACCTTTGGCGATGATAGTAAATGTTACCAAGTGATAATGTCCCGTGTCTACAACGGTCGGAGGCATCACTGCATTCGGATCGCGTTTTCTACCCCTGTCGCAAATCAATTGCCCAAAGACCTTGAAGTCCCAGATGCCGTTGTGGGGGAGATCGATGACGCTGTGTAACACGTTTCCATCCCACCACTGTACTGCATGCTCCCGGTGGTCGTTGAAGTCCGTCGACGCGGTCAACGACGTCCATGTTTTCATGGGAACAGAACTCATCATGGTGATGCGAACTTGGTTGTGCTCATCTGCTCGTATTACTCCCATGCTATGACTAAGGACCTGTAAGTTGCAAAGCGACGCCAAGGCACCGAACGTGGGTTGGAGGTTGAACTGTTGGAGTGAGATGTAAGGGACTGGCTCATCGTATCTGTCCAGAGGGTCAGGGAGGCGGCGAGAGTGGAAGTATTGCGGTTCGGCTAAAAACTCGTACTCTCTGAACTTATCAGGACAGCACGACGAATCTGATTGAAATTAAACCAAACATTTAGAATTTAGATACATTTTTACCGCATTATAAACAATATACATTAAATTCTCTCTCCTTTTTTGTTAAATAAAATGTTTTAATTGCAAACATGGCACGATATACGTATCTACCATGTATTAATATAAATTAACAAAAGTGGAATGAAGAAATACACATTTGATTTGATTTGACTGATTTCCCCTTTTTTTCTGCATGAGCCTTGGTTTTTTATGGCTGTATTTCCTAAATTTACGTTTCTTCCATTTTATTTTAATATAACTTAAGACCTGCAACATCATTTTTCATACACTGAACACAAAAACAAAAAACCGTAATTTGATTGTTTCAAACTTAACACAAGAAGGAAAAGGAATCAGATAAGTTAGTTAATTGTGTAAACATTATCATCAGGTTTTATACTTGTCAAGTAAATTATGTGAAACTGGATGCACCTTTGATAGTGTAAAACTGCAGAATGACTTTGTATTACATTGTCATACCGTCCATTTTTTAATAATTATATCGTACAATTACTATCAATAAGATATGGAAATAAAAAGCTACGATCTCCATGACGTGGCGCGTAGTCGCCGTTTATTTCCGCGTTTTTGTTTCTTTTCCAAGTCATATCTGAACGAGCCTTTAGCATTCCTATTGGTTAAAATTGAAGGTGCAACTAAAGACAACTCTTTATGCAAAAGGCTTCCGTGAGCGGACTACAGAGACACATGTCAAGGTTCCTATTTACCTGACGGATACGTCGCAGCGGTACAGTCTGAAAGATACCAGCGACCGTTGAGCCGTATCCTATTCCAGGCATGCGCAAAGGGTGTCTTGCCAGGCAGGAGATTTTTGTTGTATCCCACCACCACTTCGCATGCGAGACCGGTCAAACTGTGGGCAAAGGAGGGGGGGGGGGGGGGGGTTGCGATTACATTGTGTTAGTAGAGTCATTTTAAATGAACTAAACAAATTATGAAGGCAATTCGAAGCAATTGCAAGGACCTTCCAGAAATCAGCGTGAAACCTAAGTCACGATAGAGGTACGACCTGTTGCCTCCTCCCGACAACCCCTGGTGCGGAGTCAATAATTGTCAGAGGTCACCGAGTAGTTTTAGGCAGTATTTAAAAAGTTGTCTATAGTGTCGGAGATTGGTATCCGATGCATTTTGGTAAGCTAGAAGTTTGTGCTGTGGCATCGAAAAAAGCTTTGCTGACCAAACTGCCCCCCCCCCCCCCACTCAGTGTTATTTAGGGTACGCATATGCTCGTTCCCTCTTTTTGAAAGCACCCCCTATCTGACGACTGCCAACATTTTCGAACCCCCCTTTCGCGGGCTTTTCGCGGGCTTTTCCTGCCTTGGAGACCCCCCTAAATCAGGAAAAATGCTCAATGTACCCCCCTAAATTTGGAATAATTTCTCAGGAGTCCAAAGAGATGAGAGGAAAAAAAGAAAAAACACCCCCTTTTTAAAGAAATCTCCGGGTGAAAGGTCAAATACACCCCTTTTTTTTTACAATTCTCGGGCCGGACTTTGTCGCACAAAAAGTACCCCTTTACCGGACATTTTGGCAACACGCATGCGGTCATTCCGACCCCTGAGTGGGGGGGGGGGGGGGGGGGGCGGGCCAAACTGTTTGTGGATTATAGATTTTTTTCTCGGTCTTCCAAGGCTCTCAGACCGATTATCGACTGACAGCCGACTGATCTCCAGTTCTTATCGACTATTAACGGGCGATATTGGTTGAGAAAAAAAATCGGCAGCTCAACGACGAGTGATAATCAATCAGTCACCGATCATTCTTCAAACGTTCGCCGAACACTGACAATCAGAAAGTAATTTAACTTTAGAAACATAGACAATTCTTTTGTTGTTTGTACTACTGGTTCAAAAATTTCCGGGAAAAATTTAGTTCGTTTGGAATGTTTAATACTTTTCCTTTGAAAGAAATTCTAACTGACTCCGATCCGAATTCAACCCAAATCCAAGCCAACTTCAGCTCGACTTCAACTGGACCGACAATCGACAATCTCTGGGCCACATCATTAGAGTAACGTGATTCTTTGTCCGGTCTTTTATCGGTCTGGAGTCGGTATCATTGGTGTGACCGGTCCGGGGTTCAACTAACCTGCACAGGTACTGCAAGAGCTTGGAATAGCCGCAGCAATCTGTTTTACCAGACTGAAGGACATCCACCGGTGCCTGACTGCACCCATCTTCACCACTGGTGGTGTTGAGGCGGACATCGTAAGATATCGCGTGGGCCACCCAACGGAACAGCACCCTGAACCTCTGGAAATCGTTCTTGGCCCCCTTTGTCAAGTAGCTGACGATTTTGTCTGGTTTCGCCTTTCGTAAATCCTCGGGCGCCTGACATGGTAATTTAAACAGAGTAATGGATGTCAGATCCTATATTTTTCTGATTTTCACGTCACTTATAAGAATCATCATTTATTAGGCTGGAAAAGGAGGACAAGCTCACTTGTCGAAGCTCTCGGATTTCCAATGAGGGTATACATAGGAAAGATCCAATATTTAAAAGGATCATGTTTAACGACTGTATTCGAGACAATTTTCTTTTTATATGAGTCTCTTACATGATGTACAAGGTATCATAATAAAATCAAAATGCTACCTTGAGAGCACGCTTATCCAGTGACTTCACATAGTTGTAGCTTGGCATGAGCTCTCTCTTTTCAGACCAAATAGTATCGTCTGGCGAAATGTTCTCGTCACCACGAGGAAAAGCATCAATGCCAAACAGCACCTCGGATGGGTCCTCAACGGAGTACTTCACTGAAGAATCGAAAGGCGATGTGACAATGACTTTAGCATGCTTGGACTTCTTGGAGATGTCCGAGTCTTGGGATGTATCAGTGTCTGACGAATTTGCCATAAAAGGTAAATGAAGTTTACCAGATATTGTGTCATTTTCAGTGGTCTTTTGATCGTCCCTAAGGAGTTTTGACAGAGTGGGCACATCCATCTTGGTCAGATCGAGATCCTTTGGATTGGCGGGGAGATGAATGACTTGGGCGTTTGCTGAGTTCTTGTAACTGTTAGCTGGTAATGTTGAAAGTAGCCCTTGCTGCAACCGAACCTTTTCTCCAGGAGTCCAAGAGGCGCTCTCCTTCATCTCTGACTGGCTGCTCAGTGGCCGGGAGGGCACCATGAAAGAAGGCTGCTCCTGAATCGGAGTCGACTTCTCGCAACCCATCTTCAAAATCGGCAATCAGGAAGCTTGAATCGAAATGTTATTTCGAAAATCCGTGCTTTCTGCAACGAGCAGGGGAAAAAAGAAGGGAAAAGAAAATCAGAAGAGATTAATGCAATTTATCTTTCAATTCAATTTTCTTGCAACAGGTGTGTAAAAAGAAAAAAAAGAAGAAGACAAGAACAACACTACTAACAACAACGATTTATCAATTCCTAGCTAGACTATTTGTTTACTGTTAAATATTGAGAAAATAGTAGGTAAATTGTTTACATCGCTTAATTTAATGCTAAGTTGGCATTGGGCTTTCGATTCTCTTAAGTTCCGGTTTGGGAAGTGGTACGATGGGGATGGGGATGGGGGGGGGGGGCACGGCGACGTCTCGCCGCTTAACAACTAGACGAAAAAGTAAATTAAGCACCTAGTCTTTTGCCTTTGCCACAGCTAGATTCTAGACCCATTTGTCCTTTATAATAATAATGTCCAACATAGACCCAGGTCATCGCTAGAGGTCTAGATCTATATCAAGTTATTCAAATTACTGTTTGAAAACCAATTGTGTCTGGACTGCTAGTGTATCCGGTCAATTGATTTAAAACAGCAATTCGAACAAGTTTACAAGCTACATTTACTTAATCTTCTAAGACATATTGTTGGACACTATTATAAAGCACACTTATTTATGATGTTTAGTGTTATTCGATGAATATTTTTAAGTTAATTACGAAGGCAAAAGGGAAGGCTTAATGTTCGTAAAGACAAGTGTCCGGACACCCAACCCCCCCCCCCCTTCCCCCGCCCGCCCCCCCCCCCCCCCCCCCCCCACCTCAACATAATTATAGGCATACTAATCTAACTTTGATGGACTCACCTACTTAACTTGAAGTCTTTACCGGCATCTCAGTCTTGCTGATCTCACCAAAATCCTGCCTGATTTCACTTTGCCTCGAGACTGGTTCCCAGATATTTGTGTGTGCTGAAGTAAATCGACGCCACGGCAACAGACATGGTTTGGCTAGCATCGCCGTGTCTGCCAAACTAAACTAAAGCTGATGTTGCCGGATGTTCCGTTCTCTACGATTTCTATTTGGAGTAGCCTGTGACTTATCCCCCTCTAAAAACAACGAGCGTAAACATATAATCAAGACAAAGAAACAAAAAAGGCAAAAATAGAGGCAGAATTCAAATTGACTATACGAAACCACGGGTTCCATATTGTTCACTGCATAATGAAATCACTATTTAGTTATTTGCTGTCTACATAACTTAACACTGTACGTACGTCAATACGTCACGTTTGTTTTGATTATGTACGCGCAAATAGTATCAACAACGCGCGCGTAATTTTTGGCGCTTGCTATTATGACGTAACTAGAATTCGCCCATCATAACCATGACGTCACAATCACGCTTAAAAGGGGGAAGAGGGGGGGGGGGGGGGGGGTGGGGCAAAAGTCTACGACTTCTGTGTATTACTATTATGACGTAGGGCACAGAGCCCTAATTAAACGTCGATACTCCTATGATTGTGATGAGACTAATATAAACCCAGCATTGCTTTCCCATCAGTTATGTGTTGTTTTTTCAAAATAATTATTATCATTTCATGAAAATTGATATAAGTAGGCCTATAGTTATTATTGAATATGTTGAATATAATATATCGTTATTGCTCAACTGCATTAGTGACATTTTACTTGATTATCCTGACATATGCTGTACTCATTGTATAGAACGCCAATAGGTATTTATCTCATCTTTGTTTTGGGTACATTTTGTTTTGACTGTTTTATACAACGTCATCGCTTGGACTAGAACGGTCCGGGGTAATATCTGTCCGAGGGTTATTGCCCTAGAGGAGTAATCCTCCGAAAAAGGTGAGATTAGGCCTTAAATTAGTCAAACCCAGATATCCAATTAATCCAACAACCAAGCAATCAAATAGGCTTACAAGCGTGTCCGAATCAAAATCAATCGAAATCAATCAAAATCAATCAGTCACTCAATCAATCAATCGATCGATCAACCAATCGATCAATCAATCAATCAATCAGTCAATCAACCTAAATTTATGACTACATTTTGTTGATTGATTATATCAATCAAGTAATGCCAATTTCTTCATCCTCACACCTTTCTGATCTCAACATGCTAACACTACACAAAATGATAAAGTGAAACAAGGCTACCTGACAGTTTTCTGCAAGTATTTCCAAAACATTTATTCTCTAATACTCAATCCGTGATGAATACACACATAACGTGCATGTGAATGTCACAACCTAATTCAGAGATCTTTTATCAGAATACTCTCTGAGACTCAATTCCGCTAAAATATCAATGATGGACGTGGTCTAATTACAACTTTCATATACAATCAAGGATGGGATAATTTTGCCCAGGAATTGCCTGTAAGATTGCAAAACCAATCTATATTTAAATTTTAACAATCTGATTTCAGCGTTAGAAAAGAGAAGAAACAGAAAGAAGAAAACGTCAAAACATTTGAACTATCAAATTCTAATATGTGTTTTATGATATTTATACAAAAAATGGAATTAACACGTGTCTATTTCAAAATTTTAATCTAAACGTGAGATTCACAATTACACAGTTTTCCACTTCACTGACATGTGTGCTTTAGTCTCAAAAACTGATTGACCGTGCGTGTACACATACTATTTTTGTTTTTCTTTAATTTTACAAAAACGATTTTCAGGTAATGCTCTGTGTTTGAATGTTCTATTCAAGAACATTGATTTCGTGGCAAAAAAAAAGAAAAGAAAAAGAAACTGGGGTTCAAACCTAATCAAAAATAAGGCC
This sequence comes from Strongylocentrotus droebachiensis, assembly GCA_035222895.1. Classification (NCBI taxonomy): domain Eukaryota; kingdom Metazoa; phylum Echinodermata; class Echinoidea; order Camarodonta; family Strongylocentrotidae; genus Strongylocentrotus; species Strongylocentrotus droebachiensis. The sequence goes on along the minus strand of JAVYIG010005398.1, from coordinate 51,942 downwards.
ACTTTAAAGAGTATGTGAGATTTTTTTGTACCTAGTATATACGCGATGACTGATAAAATAACAAAACAAGTTCCAATGACATTTGAAAAAACCCGAACAAACAAACGAGAAAATAAAAATACAAAGCCCCAATTACTGAAGTGCGAATCATGTAATTGTTAGCTTGGCACATACACACATGTTGGTATTTACTTGATTCTGCACATTTAAACGTTTTGTATGCTTGTATTTTGCTAGTATCTAGAAAATTTAAGAAAATTCACATCAAATGTAAAATAGAATATAATCTAGAAAATATCCAAGTGCTAAGGTGTGTTCCAGTGATATCATAAATTTGTCCAATTACAACATATCTATTTTATACGAAATTCTTGTCATATTTCGACATTTGTCTATGTGAACATTCATTTTTTTTACGTGTGATTCATTAAAGATTTGGAAATTATCAATTGTTTAATCCCATTAATATTGATTGTTACCCTGAGAGCATTTCCCGAAATTAATGTTTTGAATAAAGTTCATAGAAGATAGATAACTACACAATACTGACTTCCAAAAGAGAAAAACACATGTACAATATAAATTGATATTGTTTGTTCATGCCCAGAAGAAAAATAAACATTTTAAATTTACTTGTCCCGACCTTTTATTTTTTTACATTTTATTTTTTCGAAGGGGAAAGAATATTTAAAAGAAGATCTTTCTGCTCGAGAAGTTGTTTTCGATAGGGCGCCACCTGTCGAAACCTACATGTACTTTACATTGTCGCTCAATAGCAGTTTTCGTGCTTGAGGACAACTAATCTTTATCACAATGTAGTGTAGGACTTTATAATAACAATTAAAAGAAAAATCATGAAATGATATAGCAGCAACAACTAGAGAGGTATAAGAAGAAGAAGTGGTAGTAGTAGTAGTAGTAGTAGTAGTAAGAGTATTAGTATTAGTATTGCTGGTAGTAGAAGTGACAGTACTGACAGTAGTTGTAGATTTAGTAGCAATTACAGTAATAGTAGTAATAACATTTACAATGTAGAATAAGTATTATTAGTAGCAGTGGTAGTAGTAATAGTAGTAGTAGTAGTAGTAGAAGTTATTGTAGTAGTACAGGTAGATTGGTAGCAACATCATCAACAGCAGTAGTGGTGTTAGTGGTAGTAGTAGTAGAATTAAATGTAGTTGAAGTTAGTGGTTGAATATTTAGTAGATATTTTAGGAATAGAAGAAGCAGCAGCAGAAGCAGTAGTAATGGTAGCAGTATTAATATTATTATTATCATTATCATTACTATTTTTTTTATTTAATATTATTATTATCGGAAGTAGAAGTAGAAGTAGTAGTATACTAGTAATAGTAGTAGTAGTTGTTTGTAGTAGTAGTTATGCTGTTGTTGTAATAGTAGTAGAAGTATAGTAGTGTGCTGCTGCTGGTGGTGGTAGTATTGTAGCAGTAGTAGTAGTAGTACTACTACTACTAGTAGTAGTGGTGGTAGTAGTGGTAGCAGTATTATTATTATTGTATTGTTATTACTATTATCATTATTGTTATTATCATGTTCCATATTAGTATTACTATTGGTAGTAGTAATGATGTTGTTGTTGTAGAAGTGGTGGTGGTATTATAGTAGTAGTAGCAGCAGCAGTAGTAGTAGTGGTAGTAGTAGTAGTAGTAGTAGTAGTAGTAGTAGTAGTAGTAGTAGTTGTAGTAGTAGTAGTAGTAGTAGTAGCAGTGGCGGATCTAGGGGGGGGGGGTTGGGGGGGTTGCAACCCCCCCAAAAAAAAAATCCGGGGACCATTTTTTAAAATCTTATCGCAAGAAAACGCCATTTTCACACACAGATTTTCAAAAATTTTCCCTACTGTGGGAGGGGGGACACCCCCCTCCCACACCCTCCCCCCTCGCTCGCTCCGCTCGCTTGGACTCGGTCGCTACGCTCCCTCGCATACCACCCCAACCCCCCCCTTTATAAAAAGCTGGATCCGCCCCTGAGTAGAAGAAGAAGTAGTAGTAGTTATGGCACTAATAATAGTAGTAAAAATGTGGAGTTTTAATGGTAATTACTGTTGAGAAGAAACTACTGTAGGAACATTGTTTAAAATTTAGTGAACACAAGACTTGTGGAGGATGCAATGTTTACAATGAATTATTCAAAAAATATCTATTTTGGTTTACAGCTGTGTAATTCATATCGAATGAATAATGAGGTTCATAAATAAAATCATGCAGTTAGACTCGAAACTCGTAGACTGCAATCACGAATCCGTAACCTTGTCTAGCACCAAACTTTGACGTGTTTCATTACTCGATCTAAAATGTGACACGTGATATATTCCATAGTTTAATAACATTTTGCGTAACGTTCACCGCGCGCTACGTAGGATAGATTAACGAAAAATGGCAGGATAACTGGTGTATCATAATTACATATATTAATTAACTTTAGGAAGCGATGGATGCTGTAACGCTGTCCGTATATTAACTGATCTGGGGCCTGTTTCATAAAACTTGTTAGCTATAACAAATGCTAAATTTCTATGACAAATTTGCTCTCAGCCAATCAGATGCCATGATTTCAGTAGCTTATAACAGTAGCTTGTGACTTGTTATTGATATCAAGTTTTATGAAACAGGGCCCTGTACCATCAGCCATGTAAAAAATCTTACTCTATGAAAACAGTGGATGGACAGGTATGAGACGTCCCTTCATAATACGTTCACGCTATTTTCACTGGGCCATAATACTTCTAAGAAAAATGATAGCCGATAGGGTTAGTGCATCACGCCTGAAGTGTCACCAGCAGATGAAATTTATCCAGAGGAGTGAAATGGGGCATTCACAGTGCCCTCTTATTCAATAATTACTGTGGAGCTCTTCCCCTCCTGATGACCCACGATTTCCGTCGACTAATTTCCCCCAGCCTCCGGAGGAGCCATTTAAATGGTCAGGAGTTGAAATCCACTTTCTAGAGGGATGATTTCAGTTTTGAGTAAAAATCCACTCCAAAAAGTAATCCACAGTGTATTTCAATCACTGCTTTGGGTGGATTCAACTCCAAACGAAATGATCCACATTATAATGACCCCTAAAAGAGTGGTTTTTTTTCTTCACTCTTCTGTCGTAAGGAGAGTGTGTATTTAATGTAATCCGACCAGTTATCCCTCGAATGATCTCTAGTGGTCGTCCACCGTTCACAGTCACCTAGGGAGACTGCCGCTTTTTGGAGAACCGTGAATGTCCCCCGTTAACGAGATAGTTCCACATCAGTGAACTTGTTACCACGCAGCTTGCTGAGGCCCTACATAGAAACTCTATGCAGAAACTTGTAAGATTTCCCTCGATACATTTCTGTTGACAATATTACAAACATCAGCAAGGAATCTGAACCCTGGAAATGTTGTGACCAAAATCTTTCGAACTGTAGTTTTTGTTGGCGGAAAATTAGAGTTCACGTGCATTGTCAATGATGTTTTAAAGAATTGCAAGTCAGATCGGAGAAGTCACTTTAATAGAGTCTATGCATTTGTTTTTAATATGACCCATGCTGCTCGATGCTGCTGTGCCGAAAAGTCTATAAGGGTGACATGTCTCATCTGACCTACATTTATTTGAAAATCATAATCCCAAACCAAGTCAACACTATATTTTGTCTACGAAAAGTAACGATGAGAAAGATTGCAGTCTGTTTGTAAACTGTTTTTAAATTTAGAAATCTATTTCCAGTCTGTCAAGTTTCTGTCCAGAGTTTCTATATGCAATACCGTAGAGAGTAAAGTGTCCCTCTTACGTTGGGTGTGTTCAATGATGTGGTAATCTCGTTATCGGAGGACATTCGTTGTCTGTAATCGGATGCTCCTATCGGTGTTTATACCGTCATTTCGATTTAATATACTTAGAGCGAATCTTTCTCTATTTCATGATCATGTCCATACTCTAAACACAGAAAAAATTCATGTAATAACAAATAAAATTAATCTTTGAACGTCTTATATTTACAATAATTATGCTGGTCCAAAAATAGCAAATTTGATGCCTGGCCTTATGGCATTTCAGTTTCATGTGTATAAAAAGTCTGTTTACATCATCTGTTAAAGACAGCCACTTGTGAAAAAGTTTATGTGGATTAATCTCACGAATCATTCGTCGAAAAGTTCAGACCATTGGCGACTCCTGACACGGCATTCACCACAGCCTTGGTGCCTGTAGCCGAGTCGTGCGGTTTCAACGCGCACATGCACGGGAACATCTTGGCGAAGGCGCGCTTGTACCCCATGCGGAATTCCTTGCCGTAGGCGTACAGGAACGGGTTGATCACCGAGTTCATGTGCGAGAGAATGATACAGGTTTGGATGAACTTGTAGGGTTGCATGACCGATGGAAAGATGGCGCCGATGGAGTTGCTGAGGCTGAGAGGCAACCAACATATCATGAACACGAGAACAATAACGGCCACCGATTTGACCGCCTGCAGGTCCTTCTTGTAAGCTTGAAATCGTTTTTGGCGCCTTCGAGCGGTGTCGGCTGCTTCCGCCTCTCGATCACTCGCGCGGTTTTTAGTGTCGTCCGATGGGGCTGCTCCGTTACTCGTAGCCCCGCTGCTCGTTGTGGGTTTGATCAAACTTGGAAGAGTTACTGGTTCTATTCTCCTCATCTGGAATAAGAATGAGAAGAAGAAAAAAAAAATCTTTACAATGGTCTTCAACAAAAATATGAGTTTAACAATTTGGGAGAAATAACGGGTGTATGTGCGTGTTTGTGGAGGGGATGGGTGGGGGGGGGGGGAGGTTGAGACAGCGAGAAAGAAAAAGGAAAACAAGATTGGATAGAGAGAGAGAGAGAGAGAGAGAATGAGAGAGAGAGAGAGAGAGAGAAAGAGATTGAGAGATTGTGACAGCAAGAACGAGTTTGATTTGTAGTGGGCAAACACGGAGAAAGGTAATATGCATGTAGGTATTAAGACCAACAGAGAGAGTGTCAGAGAAAAAAAAAGGAAAAAGAGAATATAGAAATAGAAAGAGACAGTCACAGAGAGAGAGAGAGAGAGAGGGAGAGGGAGAGAGAGAGAGAGAGTGACAGACAAACAGACAGACAAAGAGGGAGAAAGAGAGGATAAGAACCAGGGAGGAGTTGAGTGTTGAGACCGGAATTGAATGGGACGAAGCAAAAATAGCTAAGAATAGAAGTGAAAACTGCAACCATTCTCATCGTTCATAAATTATGCTATCATTATAACTAAATAAACTATGGCAGAGATGACTCCCAATGTAAACTGTCATTCTTCCTCAATCTGATTAATACCAGAAGAGAAGAGGAAGACACATGCCTTCCAGATGCTCAACTGTCAAGGGGGATGAAATGAGGAGAATGAAACAGGTTCGTGGTATTCCGTGACACGAGAGCAAATATTGGTAGAAGAGCGCATCGCCGATACATCAGCCCACGACGGCACCTGTACGGGCATATTGCGTCCTTATGAGTATGGTAGACCAGATATAAGAGTTCCTTCATCTCTTCCCTGCACGATTTCATAAAATCGAGTTCTCGTCATTATGATGACATTGTGAAAGAATCTGTCTTGAACATTTTGAGGCAGTCAACAAGTTCATGATGACTGTATTTTGTCAAGTATAGACTTTTATAAAAACGTTTTTGCCTATATTGACAACAATATTGTAAAATTAGATGACTTTTCTGTAACGCGACTTCTTGTTTCCAGTATAATAAAGATAAAGGTCCCATTCTCTAGAATATCAAATTCTATGAATGCGAATAAGAGCAAAGAAATCTAATCAGGTTCGACGATGGGGAGAAGGGACGTCAGTGCTGTGAGGAGGTGTACACATCCGGGGAATCCCCTATGAGTACATGATTGAAGAGTATATGTTAAATTTGGAAGAGGTGAAACATAGTTCGAGAACTCTCACACCCTTTTTATTCTAATGTGGAAAATTTTCAGGTGCCTTTCGGTTTCAGGAATTGTCGATAGGAGTGTCACAATAAGCACTTTCATGAAAACCCACATAATTATTTAGAAAAATAAATAAAACGGCTATTCTCTTGAACCCCGAACTCATCAAATATTTAGAATTCAGGTCACCTGTGATATCGTAGATTCAAATTGTCGAACGTAATCATGTTATTCAATATGAATAGATTCTCGTAAATGTTCTCCATACGAGTTTTGCTATTCAAATTCGAATAGATTCTACTTAACATAATGAATGGATGTTTCCGACAAAGAGAGAGAGAGAGAGAGAAAGAGAGAGAGAGAGAAAGAGAAAGAGAGAGAGAGATAGATAGAGAGAGAGCACATTCTTTATTAATTGTTTTGCCGAGGGATTATGTGACTCCTTACCCACCCCCCCCCCTTTCCCCCCCCCCCTCCCCCCCCCCTCCCCATCCTCCAGCACCACCCCATCCTCACTGATCGAATGGAAGGCCACGATGGAGGATATCTCAGGGTGAGATTGGAGCCCTCATCGTTGGATAATGCAATCAATTAATGAAGAACGTCATCCTTTGGGAAATCAGTCCGAAAATCTCACACTCGGCTTCACTACAGCAGGGAGATCTTTCATGTCATTTATTTCCACTGTTTTGTTTACGAGCTGTGAAAAAAAAGAAATCTTTATCGCTATGACATTCAGGAAAACGCAATCCAGGCGTTCATTATTCTTTCTCTTGGCGAAATGCTCACGGTCCTCATTGGTGAGAGGCCGACGAATGAATATTATTCAGTTAAGCGTTTGTAGTGGTACATTAATTTTATTGATCTGAAGGCACTGCTTGCTTAGTCCTGAAATAGAATGACACACCATAAAAGACCTTCGAAAAAAAGGCCTCAACCTCAAGCAATTCAATAGCCTCGCACATTACCCTTTTTAATGTGCGAACATTATAATGACGTACTAGGTAATCATGATTTCTATAAAATGTTCTACAGCGTTAATATGAAGTTACCCTTGAGAAGATTTCTCAAAAATCTTTGTGAATGTGTTTATGTATGTTTTGTATGATCAGATATTATGATATACTCGATCCAGAAAAAATATATTAATTTCACAATCCCGATAGAACTGATAATTCAATGATAAATCACTATTCTCTGTTTTCTGTGTTTGTTAATTTAATACCGGATTATTATTCATCTTTGATGGATGGTGTTTTAAGGACCAACACTGTCACAATTAAATATTCAGCAAAGCTAAATAAATTGAATGACAACAAAATCGTAGAAACGTTCAAATATTCAAGTATTGGCGCATTGGACTTCTAATGTCGCTTTGAAAACAGAAAACCTTACTAACGAACAAACGCGGCCTAAAAGAAACAAAGAAAAGATGAAAAAAGAAACCAAAAAAATAAAGTGGTTGGGATGACTCGGAGGGAAGAAGAAATAGAGGAAATTAAAGACAAATGAGAAGAAGAAGAAGGTAAAGGAGGCGGAGGAGGAGGAGGAGGAGAAGGAGGAGGAGGAAAAGAAGACGGATAAGAAGAGGGGGGAAAAGAAAAAAAAGAATACGATGACGACAATAGAAAAAGCACGACGAATATAGAGGCCATAAAACGTCAAGAGTAGTTTATTCAATATCCTCACAGCACATGAGCAGGGTCAGATTCGGCACAATGGAGAGGTTTACCACCCATTTAAGGCTCTTAACTTTCGGTCTTAATGCCAGATTCTTGTACATCCTCTCTTCGAAAATCTGCTTGTCCGAATCTATCCAGGAGTAATTTTTGAATGTTTAAAGGAAATGTCCTTAAGTTTTATACCACAACGGAATTTCATTTGCAAGCTACTTGAAATAGTTTAGAGTCTCAGCGAATCACTTAATTTGTAGACTAGTAATTAAGGCTGTACACTGCTGGTAGTTACATGCAGTGAGACTAATAATTGTCATAATCATCTTCATAAGGCAGCTAAGTTATTGAATTAGAAGACACGTAAAGAAAAGAAAATATAAAACACAAACTCAAATCAATATTAATATCATATACATCATAATCATCACATCTCATCTAATCATTGGCATTGACACCCCTATTATGTTCGAAAGGTACATTTCGCAAAATTATTAAGCTTTGTATTGTAAGTGAGCAAAACGATTTCGAACGTACGTTGGATAAAATTAATGACTAAAATGAGACGGAACGATTGAATATTTGTGAGCTAACAATATGACATAGTTAATTTCATTTTATAGGAATATTCCCACTCTGAACCTTTAAATCTCATTATATTCCAGCTTTATTTCCTTCAAATTCCAAGCACTGAGTTTTTATGATATCTCTAATTTCGATACCCAGAAAATCAGGAAATTAAAATAAGTTCACTGTCTTACAAAATCAGTCTGACCCACATACCATACTTAAAACAGTTGTCTAAATTCGAATTCATCGGAAGATTTCTAAAGTGCTTTCTTCTGGTGTCCAGAGAATCAAGGAATTATTTTTTCTACTGTCTCACAAAATCAATCTGACCTAACAAATTTACATCAAATAGGAGATTTAGTTCTGGCAAATTTAAACATAATGTATATTTTAATTCCTAGGCGGAAAAAGTTTCATCTCTCTCTTGATTCGAAAAAAAATATAGCTTAGATAAAGCTTTGGCAACAATTTTGATGCTGCATCTTTGTGTACTCCCACATACCAATGATGTTTCAGTGTTATTATTATTGCTATACATGTCCATGATTTATCAAAATTCAGTACATTTGTCATCATTTTGAGATGTAAAAATCTCACAATACAATAAAGGCTCGAACCCTTTGCATGAGCCTTTATACTTTTGTGCTGTGCAATATCCCTGTCTATTCCTTCGTTTCAGGCTCCAGTCGCATGACCAGTCCGCAACTTTATCTTTAAACCGTGAAACATGGACTGCGCCTTTAAGCTCTCATCTGGTTAGAACCTAATTGTGGGTGATTTATAAGAAAAGATGGCTGTGGGGCCTCAGGAAATAGATAGATAGGCACCCGTCTATATCCATCTAGATGACTAGTTTCTCTTTGAATCGTGTACCGTGATGGAGAGACATTTCTCTATGGATACCCATGGTTTGGTGATTCTTTGGAAGAGGAGGGTGACTTCCGGTAAAGATCTGTCAGCTTTCTCATTTCTTTTGGTCTGGAATGTTTGTTTGTTTCTTTATTTTTTGTTTGTGGGGGGGGGGGGGATGGGTTTAATAGGAGAAATATCTCCTGGAATGGATTGATTTAAATTTACCTATTATTCAAAATTTGACAAGAAATGACTGAAGAGTTTGGACCGACCATGTGTGTGTTTAATCCCATATACCAATTTTTGTGTGCAGTACACTATGTTTTAATCACGATAGAGTCAATTATTTGATGATTCAGAAACTTCACCAATTGCTATTTACTTCATAATCAACCCTTCCCGATTGCTTCTGGATAGTTTCTTTCACAGTGTAATTGCATCACCATGATGACAAAAGCCCCACCTTATAAGAGTTGATATTAATTGCAACCTATTTGCGATTGATTTGGATTTGGATCAATTGCAACCCAAGACGAAGCCCAGAACTCAATTCTATTTAGAAGAAAGAAAAATAAAGAAAAAATCATCATGTAAACGAACTATTAACGAAGTATGGAGCATTAAACAGACCTGAAATAGCAATTACGTGATTTAACACAACGATTTTTCATGGTGCAGTTCATACTTTGTGATCATTGGATTCAATAATTGTTATTATGACGGGAAACGCTAGGGATCAAGAGATTCCCCATTTTTATTTTAGTCACGCAGATTCCAAACCATTTTAGACAAAATTCACTGGCTACAGACCATATCATTCAACCATGTGCATACTCAAAGTAGCATCCTTAATACAAACTAAATTGTAATTTCAACGGCTCATCAATTGCAACAGCAGAAACTATAGGTTGTGACTTTGGGTGATAATGGGGAGACAATTCTATAACGATTGCATTGCTTTACTCATACAATATATTTTATCCATCTATTCAACTCAGTTAACATAATCATTCATGTGATGCACAATGGGGATGACACTGCCGTGAATTATCACCAATTTATAAATCAAAATTGGCAAATGAATTGCTCTACTCGTACATAATATCAGTCCTTCTATTCACCGAAGTTAACTTAATTATTCATGTGATGCGCATAATTCTGCTATGGCTGCACATCGATCTCAATATATATCGCTTCAAAGGTTAATGAAATCACATTGAGCGCCTATGGATTTCATTGCGACGTGTCCATTCTCATTTACTCGCTCCACTGGTGATGGTAATTTTATTCTGCATCTGTGTATCAAACCGGTTTTAAAGGCCGTCTGTACTAGTTTGGCTAGGAGGGAATAGAGGACCCAGGGTGGTCACTGACAGGTGACTATCTCGTCAACTCAGCTCTCAATTAACATAATAAAAAGAGGATCATGAGGGACCAATGGTTAACGAGGGAGCAAGTAGCTACAAGTAGTACAATGGGGCTTTAAGCTAATATTCAGTTCCTACAAACCCTTACAGGGGTACAAGGCGCGCGGGGGTGGGGTTGGGTCTGTGGAGGGTTGATGAAGCTGCAGCCCCCTATGATTAAACAAAACAAAACAATATACGGGCAATCGTCACCTCATATTCATCTTTTTGGCAGCTAGCAAGTATTTCGTTTGTAATTTTGAATCTTGTGTAGTATATCTTCATAAAAAATGTCGCTGTTAGAGAAATAAAATGTCAAAATCTTTGTTCGCCCGTTTTGCTCGATCGCTAAATTTAGCAACTGACAAACTGATATATTTGGAAAAGAGACGTCGCCCCCTGTCGAAATCGTGCCCGTAAATGCCGAGTAAGCATGGGCTATCAGTTTCGTGGGCTGTTTATGAATTGGGGTGTCCTCTACAGTGCGTCCCAGAAAAAACGAAACCGAGAAGTATCGATGTTTTATCATAACTTAATCAAAACTATAATTAATGAATGATACATATTTGGAAAGCTTAGAGTCTCCTCTTTCAGTTGATGCTACTCAGATGATGCATATTTCACGCATGAGTGATTAAAAGCAATTCGAAGGAAGGAAACCAAAAAGACATTTGGCGGGCGGTATCTGAATTTCGAAGAAAAATTCACATTTCTAGAAAGTTGAGTTTCTGCCCTTTCATATGACAACTCAATCAGGAAAAATGAGCGAGGAATAACAAAGTTCTGTTTGTTTAAAGTAGCCCTTACATTTTCATAATTTTAACAAACGAATTCGTTTTCACTGGGTGCCTGCCGTAGCAAAAAGCAGATTTGACAAAAGACTTAACTCCGTTTCGTTGACAATCAGCCATGCATGAAGACTCTCGTCTACGGCTGATTGTCAACGAAACGGAGTTAAGTCTTTTGTTAATTTCGTTTATTGATACGGCAGGCAGCCAGTGAAAACGAATTCATTTGTTAAAATTATGAAAATGTAAGGGCTACTTTAAACAAAAAGAACTTTGTTATTCCTCGCTCATTTTTCCTGATTGAGGTGTCATATAAAAGCGCAGAAACTCAACTTTCTAGAAATGTGAATTTTTCTTCGAAATTCAGATACCGCCCGCCAAATGTCTTTTTGGTTTCCTTCCTTCAAATTGCTTTTAATCACTCATGCGTGAAATATGCACTATATTATGAGTAGCATCACATGAAAGAGGAGACTCTAAGCTTTCCAAATATGTATCATTCATTAATTATAGTTGTGATTAAGTTATGATAGAACATCGATACTTCTCGGTTTCGTTTTTTCTGGGACGCACTGTATATAGAATAGGCCTACTGTTATAATCAAAACTAAATATATTTTATTTAACAAAATCTGTTAATAATTATAATCCTGAAATCCATCCAATGAGAAATGTTTTATGAATATAAACAACAGCGAACTGGAAGAAAGGACACATGCATAATGACAATGAGGTCAGTTAAAACAACCCCATTCTTGTGGATTTTATATCAATCCTTTAAAGGATAATACATCTGAAAATCAAGCGACACCTGTTTTACTCATTTCCAAAGTGATTAATCTATATCGTAATGTGCCGAACAAGTCACTTAAATCAGCTGCGGATTAGCTTTTAATTAAAAAAGCACCTTTGTCCAACTTATGACACGTAATGTCTTGTCACCAGATACAATTTTGTTCACCCTACTAAAAGACATCTGTTGTTTTGTGGATATGTTTTTTTCCTCTTGTAAGAACGAATAAATAAGAAGAAACAGGAACACAAACAAATATATTTCTCAAGGTACATTTTCATTCTAAGAAGGTTGAAGCGGAAATATTTCTAGGTTATTGACTTTAACTATTCCATTAATTCTGGACATCACTTTTGCTAGACATTCGATTCCAGAAATGCAGTAGCCCCCCCCCCCCCCCCCTCCCCTCGCCCTTTGAATGTGATTTAGGACGATATAAATCTCAAGTTCATGTAAGGTTGGCGATATGAAGGTATTGACGCCAAAGATAATGAAAGAGTGAAATACAGGCAGTGTGGAAATTATATGAAATAAATAGAGAGAGAGAGAGAGAGAGAGAGAGAGAGGGAGAAAATCTTGGATCGGATATGAGGATATGAACGAAGAGTGCGGGGTTATGGTGATGGATACGAAAGCCCCCTTTCCTCGGAAATTAAGATAAATCATTTACCCGATTCATTCTCCCATTCAGTGATCACCATCTCCTATATAGGAGAGCGAACAGTGGTGGCGCCATGATAAATCAAACTCGGACACTCTCTCTCTCTCTCTCTCTCTCTCTTAATAATGCCCAGTTTGACGGCCAGAGAGTGACCAGTCCTCGTATGACTCAATCATGTTAATGTCCGGGGCATTTGGCGATTCAAAATTCACAAACTTAATATTGTCTTTAAAACAAATAAAGGATTTAGCATGTTAACATCTTACGAAGATAACAGACTCCAGCTCCAGTTGCGAAACAAACTCACACAATCTCTCGGCGAAATTTTCTCTCTTTCTCTTCTCTTAAAACAAATATTAATGGAACGTACACCGTTGCGTTGTTTCCTTCCCCTTGTGATGATCACTAATATGAATGCAATTGGTGTGAAATTAACAACACCTCATGTTCTCCAGTGACTGTCAGATCCAACGGTAAGTAACCAAAGATAAATCTACCGGCCAACTCCAAAAACAGAACACCAGGACCCCGTCTTATAAAGAGTTGCGATTGAGCCAAAGCAATCGTAAGTTTTGCAATCAATCACAAGTTTGCAGTCTACTTAGTATCTTCTACCTCTTACGTACATGGCTGCAATTGATATCAATCGCAAAGAATTTCCGATTAATATCAACTCTTTATAAGACGGGGCCCAGAAATGTCACGCGATTGTCACGATGTGCTTGTGTATGTGCGTGGGGATGGGGTGGGGTGTGCATGTTGAGTATCTCAACAGTATACTAAGTATACCTTCCTTTCATTTTGGAAACGTTCATATTTTTAATTGTAATATTGTTTTGATAATGAGGGATGTTATGACAAATTACTGGTAAGTACATGTAGTTAACACTTTAGTCAAAACTGTTTTACGACATGATCTTGCTCCGGCAACAACTTCTCCGCTGCCAATTTCCTGCACGAATCGAATCTGAAACTTCAACCCTGCACTAAACACCATACCTTACCCTAATCCTAAACCTTAACATGAATTAAACGTAAAACCCAGCTGTAACTCTATAACCACAGCCAGAATATCTTTGACAAAATAAAGCCTGGATCAATAATTGTTCGCAGGCTGGAGCAAACGCCAGAGCACCATATTTTAAATTTAAAACATCCACGGAGGCATCCCCCCGCACTTCCCTCCCCCAGGAACCCAGTCATCGATGAAGTGCGATTATTTATGACATAATAACCCGTTTCCTATCATAAATTCTGAACCAAACAGGGGATGGTATATAATCGCATAATAAATTGTGAATATTGCTCTTCTTGACATACTCAGTTTAAATACGAATTGCGTCAAATTATGTTTTCAATGCCAACTTGAAATACCATACGCTTAAATGGAAGTATTTCATCGTTATTTCGAATTATGAGTAGAGCCTTCTCAGAATATGATTCATTCATTACAAAATGTAACGAGCTGCTTTATGTCATGACTGATGAACAATTTGATGGCAAATGCCATATTCTTATCTTAGACAGAAGAATTGAATTGTCATATTCTACGGCACGATGGACTCCTGCATGAGAGATATAACTGAGGGGAGGATAGAAGGAAATAGATCGAGAGGAAAGGAAAACAATTATGGTGTTGGGTGGTATCAAAACAAAGGATGCATTCCAAAAGATGAAGGAAAGAACTCAAGACGGATTTTTTTTTTAATGGAGTGTTTTTCATACTGCTGTATAGCATAGCACCAGAGGGAGAATTCAAATCTAGAATGTGTATTAGAATAGAAGATGTATTTCTTGTTCTGGCGTCACAGAAAAGAAATCAATATCTTATCCTAGTCTTGTAAAACTTGACTAACGATGTAAACTCAAAGATGAGACAACATGGAGGATTTAGTATGTTAACATCATACGAAGATAGCAGGCTCCAGCTCCACTTCCAAAATAAACTCACACAATCTCTCTGCGAAATGTTATTTATTCATTATACTTTTCGTGGAATAATTTTCTTGACTATAACTTGACTAACGATGTATACTATAAAAAGATGAGACAACATGCAAGATTTAGTATGTTAACATCTTACGAAAATAACAGGCTACATGCAGCTCCAGTTGCAAGCAAATCAAACTCACACAATCTCTCTGCGAAATGTTATTTATTCATTATACTTTTCCTGGAAATATTTGTCCCTTTTTCTCTTCTCTTTTTTCTTCTTCAATCTGTTCTTTTTTGTACATGTTTCTTGTTTTCCTGTATTTGTTATTTTCTTCTTCTTCCTATGGAACTTTTGTTTCTTTCTTGTTGCCCTTCCTTTCATTTCTTTTTTCTCATTAACAAATATTCTAGTCAGCCTTCTATAATCCACCTGTTTTAACAATACCCTCTTCCTCTTCCTCTTTACTTTTCCTTCTTCCCCTTCTTCTTATATTTTATGTTCTTCTTCTTCTTCATCTTCTTTTGCAACAACAACAACAACAACAACAACAACAACAACAGGAATCACTACTATTTCTTATCTTTTTTCCTTCTTTTTCTTCTTCTTTTTTTCTTCTTCTATTTTTTCTGCGTTTTTCTTACTCTTCTTCCTCCTCTTTCCTTCCTCCTCTTATTTCTCATTCTTCTCACCCCTTTCACTTTCCTTCTCTCCTTCTTTCCCCTTTCATTTTTCATAATATTTCCAATACATTATCTATGGTAGCACGCAAGATCATTAAATCAATATAATCATTAATAACCACTATTCATTTTCTATATTCGTTGCATGTTAATCAATCCTTGGTAATATTACCTTTCCTTATCCCGAGGCTTTCCGGTAGTCAAAGCTATCGTGTTAAATACACCTGTTAACCCTCCCTGACATATCCTATCATTTAATCCACATTTCCTCACATTTTTAAAGACATTTTACACGAAGTGAGATCAATACACAACGCACTTCCTTCTAGAATAACAGCAATGGATAGTAGCAATTTTCTTACGTGTTTCATAACGACCTAGGTATTGTTATCATGGTGTTGTAGTTCCCGTTGGGACAGTTTTTAATTATTTTCAGCGCTGTTAATTATACATCGATTGTCCTCGATTGTCCTATGTTTTATAGCTCCATAACTATATGGTTAGAACGATGTAGGTAATTCATAGCATGTAGTCTATTTTTGACATCTTATGAATGTTTATATTTTGCCTTCTTTAAGCGAAATTTGAAAGTTGTTTGCATTTGTTCTGTTTCTGATTTTTCAATATCTTTATGATCAAAGAAAACGAGAAAATTGGTAGACCCGCTTAATCGTGACTGTGTGCACCCTTTAAATATTCGATACCTAAAACCGACTATATAACTCTGTTAATTTTTTTTGTTTTGCTTGTCAGGATTTGTTTCGGAAATTCGCTCCCCCCCCCCCCCCCTCCCTTTAACTAAATCCTGGGTCCGCCCCTGAGTACAAGGGCATATTGGGACAAATCACAAGAACAACTCCCTTGACCTTCACGCTGCAACCTTCTCTCTCTCCCTTTTTCTCTCTCTTGCATCATCACGTATTTCAACCTTGCCCACACACTCCAATTCAAGAGCCTTTCGTGAATCGGGCCAAGGTTTAGGACTCCCAAGACACCCCTCTCATCGGCTTCCACATCCTTCCTCACTCCGTCAATGTCCCTTCGAGAAGGTTACGGAACAACGGTAATCGAAGCTTTATTATGTTAACGAACAGCCAACCCATCTCGAAGTCGAGCACATGAAAGACGAGACACTCGGTCACGGCGACGCATGGACATAATTATATACACGGGAGAAAAACGGCACCCCAAAAAAGGCGCGAAGCTTCGCAACCACAACCATGTCGTAATAAGTTTAGATTATGCTTTTCGCGCAATGCGGCATACCTTTTATAAGACGTTCGACACAAGATTTTGAAATGTAATTATAGTTGAAGGTTTTGCTTTTGGATTTGGTGCAAGGGGTGTTTGGTGATATGCTGAAGGGGGTATGTCGATCAATGGTGTAGGTCACAAATCCAAGAGGCGGCCGGGGGGGGGGGCGGGGGGGGGGGGGGAGGCTGGGAGGCATAAGTAAGGGTAAAAGGGGGCAAATTGAAGCCCAGGAAGAGAGGAACAAAAAAAGAGCGAAGAAGTAAATGGAACAAGAGCAACGAAGAGGGAGAGAGAGAGAGAGAGAGAGAGGGGGGGAAAGGAAGAAAGAAAATGGGAGAAAGAAAGAGAGAATGGTATAGGATTACAATCATTATCCGTACTACTTGACCCTTCCCCCTAGCCTGAATATTGTTAAGAAGCGAGATGTGTCTATCTGCAAACCGTGACGTCTTGTCCATGTTAAGTTGTGCTCGACTTCAGCAATTTTAAAGTGGCTGTATAACATCGATATTTTCTATAAATTCTTTTTAGGTTATTTCCTTTGTTCGCAAAGGATGCTGGGGAAAATATGCCCATCGATATTCTCTTCATGACAAATTTTATGAGTATGACAATTTTATAGTCGAAACATAGATAGGAGAGATGTGGAAATGCGTAAAGGGCGTAATCCGAAAATAATGAATTGAATATCCACCTTAAATATAGTTATAGTGCACCTGTTTGAAAATCAGTAGTTCACATGGCCTATCATGGCTGGGAATAATGAAGATGGCAGAACGATTTATTGATATCAATATGTTCTAGAAAATGATCTAGAAAGTATTAGTCAAATCCAGGTCACGATCTAAGAGGGATTCTCAGTTGATTATGCCAATCACAAGTCGTGAACTCGGATCGATGCAAGGTTAAATGTTCTAGAAAATCGTATCCAGGTCACGCTCTAAAAGGGATTCTCAGTTGATTAGGCCAACTACAATGGTGAAGTGGGATCGATGCAAGTTTCATATTATTGAGCGACATTTGAAGACGGGAATCTATATTTCTTTGGTGGGATGCTCTTAATAATGTTTAGCTATACGGGGGAGCAGGGGCTGTTTATGCCCCATGCCGAAGAACAAACAGGGGGAGACGAAAGAAAACGACTTAATAGCAAGGAGAGAGAGAAGGCAAAGACGGTGTGAAAAGTTGATAACATAACCCCCTCCAACACTCTAAAAACTATAGTTTGAGGTCTGAACAGGCCGAGGAACAAATTTTATTTAAAAACGGTAGATTGACACTTTTGATGCTGGATCCAACAATATAATGTTCATATTAAGTAACATGTTATTCATTGGGGTTATATTAAGTGTCAATATGCCATTTTGAAAATTCAGCACTCCTAAGATCTTTTAAATGGCGATTTAAAATGTCAGATTTTAAAAAAATTCACTCAATCACTCAATGTCCGTGCCCCCGCGTACTTTATCGATCTAGTAAGACTGGTGCCCCCTCCCCTCAACACTCATGCCCCCCTGAATAACTCGATCCTCGCTATGCCACTTCCATCTAGATACTGCACTTAATCGCATTCACATTCTTATGCAGCTACACATTCGGCATCATTAAATTGACCTTCCCATAGATGTAATATATTCTGAGATAGTATAATGAAAAGAAGACCCATTTTTTTTTTTTTAGGACAGCTGTCTGATCTTGACCTCATATCGGCTCTCTTTGGTATACCGACAATCGAAGGGCTCCTTTATTTTTCGCATATGAAATTTCATGTTCCTGAGTCCGGAGAATATGATTATGAAATTTCCTGTTTTCTTCGACTGAATTGTAAAGCGACCTGGCTCTGAATTTGCGGCCATTCAAAGACAGTCCATTTGGTTCCCATGTGTCTTGTGACCATCTTCTTCCTCTTTCTACTTCCCCTTCTCTGTTCATCATTTTTTCTTGCTCTTGTTTTCCTTGTTTTCCTGTTGTTTTTCCTCTTCTTCTTTTTTACCTTCTTAAAAAAACTTCTTCTTTTTATTATAATGTTTCGTGTTTTAACATCTTCTTCTTCTTCTTATTCTTCTTCTCCCTCTTCTTCTTCTTTTTGTCTTCTTCCTTCTCCTCTCTCTATTCTTTTTTCTTATTTCGCCTTTGTCTTCTCGTTTTTTCCTTCTCCTTTCACTTCTTATTCTTCCCCTCTTTTTCTTCTTTTGCTCCTTCTCCTCCTCCCTTTAGTGAGCACTATTTTTGTTTGGCTCCCGAAAATTTGAAAATCGCCCCCTGCCCGCCCCCTTGGATCCACCACTGGGAAGGGGGTAGGGAGAGAGTGGGAATGGGAGCTAGAGAGGAATAGACAGAGTGAGCAAGAGAGAAAGAGAGAGAGAGAGAAAGAAAGAAAGAGAGAGAGAGAGAGAGAGAGAGAAAGAGGGGAGATAAGGAAGAGAGAGAGACAGAGAGGGGGGAGATAGAGAGAGAGAGAGAGAGAGAGAGAGAGACAGAGAGAGAGAGATGATGACGAGAGGCTGACAAAGAGGGCGAGAAACAAACCACATCTCGAAAGTGTCAAAGCAACTAGTTCTCCCCCGGGCTTCTCCCTTAATGAGTACCCTTATAACATGACAAATAACAATATGCATATTTCCATACGAGACTCATGTAACGAAATCGTGCATTGCGCCATGTATTTAGGCCTTCCCGACAGCCATTTATTTTCCTCATGGCCAGGGGCGTAGACAACGGGGGGGATGAGGGGGATGCATCCCCCCCACCTCACAAGGTGGGGGGGATGGCATGTACAATCATCCCCCCAGGTTTTGGGGAATGATATTTGCTTACTTAATAAGTCATAATGATGATAATAATAGTAATAATAATAATGATAACAATTATAATATTAATAATAATAATAATTATGATGATGATAATAATAATCCTCATCATTATTGTAATTGTGTTTATTGTTATTAGCCGCATTCACACGGTGAAAGCCAATTCAGACGGTAAAAAAAAGAAAATCTTACAAGTATTTTGTGGCGGCCCAAAAAACAAACAAAACAAAAAAAAGGGAAAAAAAAAAGAACGCACGCTGGAGAGAAACCCTTTCAAGTGCAAATATTGTGAGAAGATATTCAACTCATCTGGTAACTTAACCAAACACATGATAACTCTGGATATAACTGTGTATTTAACTGTTACTTGATTTAAAAAGACGTTATCATGCACTGCTTTTTATGGTCTCCATTGTGTTAATAGATGCCAGGAAAACATCACTTACGGGGTTCAAATAAACACCCCAAAAAAAATCGGATCGCCGCTTCGCGGCTCGTGGTCGATGCTCCGCATGGTCATTATTTTGGTCAACCCCCCCCCCCTTAGCAAAAAGCTAGATCCGCCCCTGAGTCATCCCCCCCAGGTGTACGAACCTGTCTACGCCACTGCTCATGGCGATATAGATCCAAGTTTATCTCGCTCTAATTTGAGCGGGAAAACGAGGGTGACGACAGCTTATATTAGGTAAACACGTCGCTATCATTATCAGGAAGCCGAACTGTTTATAAAGTTCTTTTAGCAGCATTCTCGCGTTACCCGTGATTTCTCCCGACAAATGTTGTCCCGTTCACCACTTGTTTAATTACGAGATCTAAGGGCAGATGCTCGGGAGAGATAATTATGACCGTATGGGTCGGGGCGGTACAATGCGAGCAGTACCCCCCCCCCCCTCCATTCCAGAAAAATTAAAGAAAAGCAGCTTCAGTCCGCTTTAAAATATCGATATCTTTTGTAACAGCATGAAAACGAATCCTGATGTAAAGCTGTATTTTTCTAGTCGGTTCTGTAACGGGTTTTTATTACAGTTTTTGAATATATATAATTAAATACACACTCCTTGTAAGTTTTATTTCTCTTGTCATTTTATTTGATATTGTGTTTACCTAAATATGGGCCTCAATTACAAGCGTAAGTTGCTTCCTAGAAGCCCTGGCCTATTTTATGCTGTATTCATGAGTTGAATTTTTGTTATGATGCCATATAAATTTAATTCGATTGAATTGAAAGGATTCATTTATCAATGAATTTATCATTAATCTTCTGTCTTAATATGAGCTATAAGAATTCTCCCACACCATTATATTTTGTTTGCTGTCTATAAATATCAATGATTTCTCTTTTCTTCCTAATATAAAATAGCCCCTCTCCCCAAAAATGCTCATAAAAAATGACAAATACATATTGATAAGAATACAATTTTGTTTGTAACTAAAAATAAGAAATAATTGATTAGCTTGTATGACATTGTTAACAAATAATTCGAATGCGTTTTTTAAAATAAACCCATTGGATTGCTTTCTCTCTTCAAAGTAATCCTCTTATTTTCTAAGCACTTTTAAATCTTTGAAATACCCTTTACTTTTTAAATACATCTTTATTCTTACATTTAAGTTCTTTGGGCTCTTATTATGATTGACTAAAAAGGATCGCCAAATTGCAATCATAAACACGAATATGCCTGTTCCATAAGTTTACATTCTTAAACTACATCCAGTAATTTCTCTTCTCCTATTGACCATTAAATATTTACACCAAGATATGGCAATACTTGAAGAAGAAAAAAAATCATCAACTATTTCGTACGCTTTACAAGCTGGACCTTCTCCAGAATCTAATTTTCCTACGCCGGTAACCTTCAATTAAATGTTTGAGGAATAGGATAAAAGAACAACCGAGATAATTTGTATACGAACTCGAAGAATAGCAACAAATTCAGATATACTCATGCCCAAGTCACATCGAGAAGACCGATATATAGGACCGACTACAGACTGGACAAAATATTACATTAATAGGAATGGCCACGAATCGATCGGTTTGGAAATCGGTTTGGAGTCAGTTTGGGGGCGGTGTGACTGAAGTATAACGATTTTCGTCTTGCACTCATCAAATTATAGCGGAATAATGAACAGAAAAGCTGAATTCAGACGGAATAAGTGGGAGGTAAAGTATCAAAGAGGGCGTGAAAAATAACGTGTTTGTTTTGTCTGATTTCGGTTTTCTGATCATTTTCTCCCTTTTGGCCATTCGGTCAGTGGGGGCACGTGCCCCCTGTAGTTACGCCACTGAAGGGCTGATAACATCCTTATAAATCTGTAAGGTCACGAAGAGGAAGCAAGAAGATCGTAATCGAACTCGGCGATGGCGGAGCACACGCCCTCATCACCATACCCACCTGTCGCCAGCATTAGATCAAAAGATGCCTTCCCTTCCCTACGACTCCAAACAAAACAAGCCGTAGCGGTTTTAGAGGAGGAGGGGGCTTTGGGGTTCAAGCCCCTCTCTCCAAGTTCTTCTCGTCCTCCATAATCTTTCTTAATTGTAAATGGATTTAAGCGGGGCACAGGTAGACATTAATGCAAGAACGCCTCAAGTCCCCTCCCCCCATCCAGAACAAAATTAAATTCTAAAACCGCCCCTGTAAACAAAGATAGCATGATGAATAGATTGACAGAAAGATAAATCAAGGCAGCTGGTGGCAAGATTTAAATAAGTAAAAGGGAAGTGTATACAAGAAGGCGAGACGCGTCGGACCGGATGAAGCGCCGGGCGTGCTTTTTGTGTTTGACAAAACGGATTTTGTGATATAAAGGCCACCGTACACAATTATTCATAGACACCTCTGCTTAGAGCTTGAAAAGCGTTATCGTAAATAATATTATTATTGTTTTAAGGTTCCAGTCCTGATTATTAATATAACTGATGAATGAAATTGAATTTATATAGGGTTATTAAAACGGGAAGTTTCTGCAATCAAAGTTAAGACACATTCGATGAGGGTCAATTCAGAGTTTAACGATTGTTCTCGAAGTTTAGATGAATTTTCATTTTATCCAACCAGAAGGCTTGCATTACTTGTTATGTTACCGAAGGATATACTTTCATAATTAACATTTTAAAAAGAAGATTAAATAATGAGGAATTAAGATTTTAGACATGATATGTTTCCCTTCAACATACCCAAACGGTATACATATGACAGTATTGCTGTATATGATTTAGCCAACTTCCTGAGACGTCTACTGGCAAACTGAAACAAGCGAAAAAAGAAAATATATTTCGGGTGTGTCATGAAAAAAATTCCGCATGAATTGTATAATTCCGATGAATGTATTAAACTTAGAAATGACAATGTCACAAAAAGATCCCCGATCCTGAAAAATCTACTCAACTTTAGCATGTTTCCACTCAGACAACTAAACTGTCACAGGTAAAGACCTTTCGGGAGCAAATTCCTTTAATTAAATAAGCCATCTTGGTGAGTTTATTCGACAAGACCTAGACATATTTCATTCAACATCTAACTTAGATAAGATAGGCGGAAGAAGTTATCACGCATTTCAAGCGTGCAATGTCACATGACATACGCATGCTCTGTTGGACCATAATGACCCCTACTCCACCTGTCTTTCAAACACCTGGGGCCCGTCTCACAAAGAGTTGATATCAATCGCAACAATAACTGCGACTGATATCAATCGTAACTATGTATATAAGAGATAGGAGACTGCAAACTTGCGATTGATTTGGAGGACTTACGATTTATTTCGATCAATCG
The DNA here is from genome assembly GCA_035222895.1 of Strongylocentrotus droebachiensis. NCBI lineage: Eukaryota > Metazoa > Echinodermata > Echinoidea > Camarodonta > Strongylocentrotidae > Strongylocentrotus > Strongylocentrotus droebachiensis. The sequence continues at coordinate 28,835 of JAVYIG010005398.1, read as the reverse complement.
CAACTCTTTGTAAGACGGGACCCTGATTATGGTTCATAAGTTCCTGCAAATATCTTCCACCAGTAAGAACAGTGGCGAGCTACGGGGGGGGGGGGGGGGTCAAGGGGAGAGCACATCCCCCCCAACGAATGGTAAAACGAAATGAACAGAAAGGAAACCTGATATTGAAATAGAGAAGGGGAAGAAGAAAGAAATAGGACAAGGAGGATGTCACCTTGACCATCTCCCACCTCCGCCTTAATCAAGAACCTTGTAAATTCGTATTCCTTTTTCTAACGGTAAAATCGGTGACCACCCCCCCCCCCCCGCCCCCCTCCGCCATTTCGCCAGTGCCCCAACATTGTGTTGTCCCATGCTACGCGATGGAGCAAGGCATGTCAAAGAGATACACCGATGACCTGAGACTACAAATGAGAACTTTTGTCTCTCCAAGAGATCTCTGTCACAAAGAAAGTAGTTCGAAGAGCAACGCCATCAAATTATTTCAGCAAATCTTGTCTCTTGTAACAAACCAGAGCGAAGTTCAATGCCAACAACTTATTTCAGCTTTTCTCTCCTTATACAAAAAAGGGTACAAAGCACTTAGCCCAAGAATTATTTCTGCAAATGTTGTCTCCTGGAAGAAAGCAGTACCACATGCAATGCCAACAAGTTATTTCAGCAAATCTTACTGACTCCATTTTCTTCATGTTCTTTAAAGAAGCATAGTAGTGGTTTTTCATGGGGAATTGACCCCATTCTGGTGTTTACCAAATAATAGGTGTTGTCAGTCACCGAGAATGGACTTCACTTTTACGATTTTGGCAAGTTCGAGTATTTTCTGGTGGGACCATGGGTTCGCTCCGTTGCACACAGAGGCACATTGATTAGTAATTCAACCAAATCTAGTGTCGGTGAATTATGATGCAATGTACACTGACTACCATGTGGTTTTAACATCCGTAGTTCGTACCACAGGACTATAATTTTATACAGTTAACAATTTAATAATCTCACCATTACCAATTTTTTTTTTTTTTTAAGTTTGCGAAAAATTAATTTGTCCCGATTTATGTTTCTTGAGAATGTGGCATATCAAATCATTAACAAAAAAATCAACAAATGCCCTAATTCAACCAGTCCATCTTTCATTCATGAGTTACGAAAAAACAAAACCACATACAATTTACAAGGGGTATGAATAATTTAGTTGTCAACTGTATCTGCAAAGAAAGGATAAAGTCACAGATGAAGACACAGAAAGATTAAAAGGATACCGGAGGGTTAAAAGGAGAGGGGGGAAGTTGCAGAATTAAGACGGGATACGAGACGAAACATAATACAGAGGACGAAATGAATTCAACCAAATCGAATCTAATTTTTGAGATGAATTGAAACCAACAAGACCCAGAAACCTTCTACCAAATAAGAAGTACGTGTCCAAGAATCTAATAGAGATCTTATGACCGATCCTGATTTCAAGGAACCCCGCTGTCATCCGTAGGTCATGGAGAGTCCTTGATTTAATATTTCAATCTTGAACTCAATTCTCCTTCATGTTAAAGTCCTTGACGATGAGAGGATATTAAAGTCTACTGCGTGTCTTGCATGTGTTCGATATCGTTGATAAGTTTGTCCTTTGGATGGCAGAACACGAACTCAGATTTCAGTTTAAAAAATATAATTTGTCTCTTCACCGATTTTAAGACCCTCACGAAACAAAACAATGCAAACGGCACGAACAAAAAATGGGGGACAAGGGACGATTTAAGAGCGCCTCTCTATAATTAAACCCTCTGTGGCATTCCACAAGGAGACAACGCAAATATCTATTCCCAATTCGACTTTGTGTGCTCCTTCAACTGTAAGACGCCAACCGCTCCAAAAATAACTGATAAGCCATTCTTCTTCTTTTCCGCAAGTCGTAAATTATTTTAGTGCAGAAGCAACCTAAAAAAACAATAAACTTTTTTCCTTGTTGCCTTTCAATAACAATATACATGTAAGCTGTGTCCCCAATATTTTTTGTTAACAGTTTCCTGGATTCGTCATGACTTTAGCACAAATCAACGAACTTGCAGGGTTATTGCTTTCGTTCACCATAGATGAATTCTTTCTTTAGGGTCATCCGATCTTTAAACATCTTTAAATACAGTCAGAGGTGCATGCGGCCACTAAAGGTGAATTGTCAGTATTCATAAAACCCCTCAAAGTGACCGGCATTTTGCTCTTAATCAAGCCTCCAGATCGCTTTGCCCTTGAGGAGCTGGCTGTAGAAATTACGAAGACGACATAAGCTAGAAGTGCGCAAGATTGTGTACAGGGCCCCATTCTCACAAGCTTTGCTTTTTTCGGGGTCATTCCGATTTTGCTGTTATCAAGATGTATTTGCATCAGAATATTTCAATGATAATGTCACAACAATTTTATTGTTTTGTGATGGCGTTAGTTTTTTCATTCTGTATTCTACAATTCATTAGCAATCACGAATTTTATGTTCTTTTCTTATATTTTGTAATATTAAAATTACTTGAAATCATCACGGATTGTAGGAATATTTGTATCTTTTGAGACAGGTAAAACCTCGTGAGGCTACTTTCCACATATTTATGCCATTTTCGTGTCCGCTACATGGGTATGTTTTCAATTTCTGAACGGTGGTCGACTTCTCTTACCCAAATACAAACTTTTCCTTCCATTTCCTAAAGTTTGCAGATGAAAAACTTGAACATGCAAGATTTTGAGAACTTCAATTGTAAATATTTATATTTTTCTTGTTAAAGAAAACATTATTGCTAAGAAATTAATAAATCTTACAAACTGACAGCATCCAATTATTGTTATTATTGTCTGTATTTTCATATTATAAAACAACAAATATGTATTACACCATTATATCTAAACGCTAGAGATACGTAACAAACGATTCGGTATGTGATGGCGTTTTTTCGCACATGACTTCAATTCGTGCTTATTGCCTATAGTATAGCCATAACCACCCGACCATTCCTCGCTGGCATGTTTAGTCGAAGATAAGGCTTTATTTGATTTCGCGTCTCCACATGCTTCGGGGGAATAATGCAAATTTCACACTCTCCCGTCACAACAGAGAAAAGGCCGGAATGTTTAGACAGCTTTACTGCCGGTTTTCAAAACTGGTCAATTCGCCTTTAGCATAGCCCCTGCGACTCCCGAAAAAATACAATTTGTGATTGACATGCTAAATAACTGTAAAGAAAATAGACCCGCATGAACAATGTAAAACCCTAGGAATTCAATGTGAGTTACAAATTTATATGAAAGAAGAAACTTGCTCAGAGACTATAACTATCTGCCCATTTGAAAATCTTTTTGGGCTAAAAGATGTTAAATTCTTAACGTATACCCTCTTGCTGTTTAAATATTATGTTTATAATTGCACATTCAGGGGGATCTCCTCTAACATGGATGGTTATAAGGCACTCATTCAGTCCAACAAAGATTTAAAGGATAGAATAGCCAAGAATAAGGGTAGACTTGCTCTTCACTTTCGAAAGTCGAGGATAGATTCTAACTGATGTTCATAAGATGTATAAATTATATATGAAGACATGTTCTTAAAGCATTTTCATTGACTTTGTTTACATTTCAATTTCCATTGCCACCTGCCTTTAATATCTTGTTTATGCCTTGTCATTGTAATTGTTCTTTAGATTAATAGTTTTAAAAAAAATGGAAAAAAAAGAAAATTCCCAGATACAGTCATGACTTTGGGCAGTTCAATGAGAAGAGATGAAGTTGAGAAAAAGAGAGAGGGAGAGAAAGGGAGAGAGAGAGAGAGAAAGAGAGAGAGAGAGAGAGAAAGAGAGAGAAAGATAGAAGGTGAAAGAGTGAGAAATAGAAAGAAAGAGATAGAGAGAAAAAAGAGAGAGAGAGAGAGAGAGAAAGGGAGAGAAAGAGAGAGAGAAAAAGAGAGAAAGAATGAGAAAGAGAGAGCAAAAGGGAAAGAGAAAGAGAGAGACAGAGACAGAGAAAGAGACAGACAGAGAGAGAGAGAGAAAGAAAAGAACAGAGAGAAAGAAAGAGAGAGAGAGAGAGAGAGAGAAGAAAACAATATAGACAATCAATAGCTTGAAGAACTCTGATCTAAATACACTCTCGCTCATAATAGTTGGAATATTTTTGTTTTACCCCAATTTATGGAATTATTTTTAAAATAATTTATAAATAATAGATCTAGATAATAGTATACATTCTCAGATTTTATTGAATAATAATTTGACAATGTGTGTTTTGCGTGACTGCTAAAGCATGTGTATGCTACTATGCTTATCAACTAGGGGACCTACGCCCTTAAGTCATAAATGACAGTAATGAGGATCAATGCCCCACAAAAGGGCACTAATATAGCACATCGACACGGTTTTGATCCTGGGGCCTCACAGTTACGAGGCCATTGCTTTGTCACTGAACCATGACTGTACGCAGCGGGGGCTAGGGTAGGGGACAGTTTCCATAAATAAAAAAACACAAAGAAAATGCAATAAATGTTCAATAATTTATTGCATTTTACCCCGGTCTCGAACATAAAAAAATCCTCTGTGTGCCCATGCCTTTTTTTAAACAACAATATTCCAACTATATGAGCGACAGTGTACAAAGTCCGTTGCATACGAGGCGTCATTTTGTTGACGTAGGACTACGTCAGAGACCGTTGCAGTTTTTGACGTGCCATTTGAGAGAGAGAGAGAGCGTACAAATAGGAAATGTCAATTAACAGTAAACAAAAACATTTAATAAGAACAAAAACATTAAAACAAACAAACAAGGAAACCGTTGAATTATTAGTGTATATGAGTTGAATGTCTTCATATTGATTGGCGCAGGTAATAACTCAATGAAAATAACGCATCGAATGCAACGGGCTAAAACGATCATGCTTCATGACAACGCCAAAGACGTGAGCAAACAGACATTATACGCTTGTCACAGAAGTGCACATTTTGGGAGAAGCACATATCAGATATTCCCAGGCAGACTATTGGATCAATTTTGGTAATGGGTCATGAAGATTAAGCTTATTTATTAAGCTTACTTAAGCTTATTATAACGAAATTGTGAACATGAAGATGCACATCGTAACCTCGAATTATTGCAGATAATAATAATAGTTGCATATAATTCAGGCGTCTCATTGGGTTCTATTTGGTGACCTAGTTTCGGTCCCATAAGGTTCTCATGTTCGCCGATAAATAGAGCGTATATAATATGACTTATGTTTATCAAATTTCTTTTAAGGGTTTCCCACTTTCCTACATTCTAATTTTGATTATCTTGATTTGATAAGGTTTGATTCTAACTCTCAAGGGATTATTTGATATATCGAATAAATTACTTTGACCTAGTTAAATGTTGGATGAATCTTCCAAGTAACCCAATATCGCTCGCAGGATGATAATACAAATAAACAATTCGAACAGGAATATTACCCAAATGAAACAATTTTGTATGCTCTGCCTAAATAAGTACAGAAATTTTTGTTTTCAAAAATACAAATCGAAGACAATTTCAACTTCTAGAAGGAACATAAAAAGATATCAAACTTTTCACCATGGGAACACAATCCTAAATAGATGTAAAGAGAAAGTTGATGGTTGGGATTTCGATCTTTTTTAGAACAGTTTAAAGATAAATATGGTGCTCGTAGCACAAAAGTGAGAAATTGGAGACGCAAAAGAGTTATACAAAAGGGAAATTCTGTAGAGCAGAAGAGACGGATAGAAAATCACTATATTCATGCTACTTGTAGGGGTCTTGTAGGGAGTAGAATAAAGGGAAAGACAGATCGAAATGTGGAGAGAAGGGTGTATCGTAATAAACAGAATGGGGAAAATGATAAACTGATTAGATGATAATATTGATATGGAGAGAGAGAGAGAAAGAGAGAGAGAGAGAGAGAGAGAGAGAGAGAAAGAGAGAGAAAGAGAAAGAAAGAGAGAGAGAACGAGAGAGAGAGAGAGAGAGAGGAGGAATAGAAGAAATATGTATATGTGTGTGGATGTGCGTGCCTGCGTGTGTGTGTGTGTGTGTGTGCGCGTGTGTTTGGTGTGTGTATGCGAGAAAGAGAGAAAGAGAGAGAGAGAGAGAAAGAGCGAAAGATATAGGTAGTAGGGAGTATTGACAGATATAACTACTATCATCATCATCTTCATCGTCATCTTCTTCTTCTCCATCGTCATCTCCTATATCATCATCATCACATATTTGCATGCATATCCATTATCTGGTGTGCCCTGAGGATATTGGTAAAAAATTATGGTTTCTATATAAAGAGGACGATGAGAAAAAAAATCTTTACATTTGAGTGAACAAATCTATAAAAATAACAAAAACAAGTGTATAGAATAACAAACATCGATTTTGGTGGTGATACTTTGGGTGAACTAAGAAATAAGGACGAGAGAGGGGAAGAAAGAGAGAGAGAGAGGGGGGGGGGAGAGAGAGAGAGAGAGAGAGAATATGAGAGCCTTGATTGTTTAGAGAAAATGGAGTGTTAGAGAAAGTGAAGAAAAAGAAGAAAAAGAAGACGAAAGGGCTAAAGGTAGTTTTAGGGAGAGAAGGAATTAACTTAAATGAAAAGAAGGGCGGGTGAAGAAAAGACGAAAAAATATCATTTTGAGGAATCGATGATGCGGCGCCCGTTGAGCTATTTCCCCGGGAGACCACCATTCTCGATCCGAAGCCAATATGCCGATGGCAAATAAACATTCAATATTTATGCAAGAATGTTGAGAACCCTGAGCTTATCAATGGAGGCAGTGGCATGATTGAGGATAGAAACTCCCCCCAACCCCCTCCCTCGTTCTCGTTAAAGGTAATGATGAGAGATGCAAAATTGATATTAGTTGTAGGGTAGTAAAACGCGTGACTGACCCCAGGTTTGATTTGATGTGATATCAGTTATTTACGGTAGTCGCAAAGCGTAAATTTTTGGAGAGGTGCATATCAGATTTTCCCAGGCAGATGATTAGATCAAGTTAGGTAGTGAGTCAGGAAAATAGAAATTTTTTATAACAAAATTGTGAACATGAAATTCAACCTTGCAACCTCGAATTATGGTAGATTGTAATTATCGTTGCATAAAATTCAGCCGCCTTTATAAAGAGTATTAATTAGTAACTTCGTATTGGTCCTATATGTTCTCATGTTCGCCGATAAATGGAGCGTACATGATATGAATTATGTTTATCAAATTTATTGAAAGGGCTTTATACTCCACTAATTCTGATTTTGATTATCTTGATTTGATAAGGTTTGATTTAAATTCTCAAGAGATGAGAACTCGCTGCAAGATTGATGGAGCATTGAAACACGCGATTGACTCAAGATTTGATGTTGATGTGATATAGAATATTTACGAAGAGCAAATAAGTACAATTATCACAAGATGAATAATATTGGTTACTTAAAGGGGCCAGATAATAATGAAGATCATGTCAATATTAAACGTTTATATCTATAATCTGTTAAGAGTCGATTTCTTTTCTTAGTTGTTGTTTTGTTTTTTTGCACATCATCATTATCATTATCGTCGTCATCCTCTTCTTTATTATCTTCTCCTTCATTCCCATCTCCTTTATTATCATAATCGCGTAGTTTCATGCATAAATTTGTTGTGTCCTGAGGATATCAGTTTATATCAGACTACCTTCCTGAAGAAAGAAATGGTTTCTATATAAAGAGGACGATGAGATTATTATTTTTTTTTCATTTTTAGTGCATAAATCTATAAATATAACTAAAACAAGTGTATAGGATAACAAACATTATCGAACTTTTTTGTGATACGTGCATGGGTGCACAAAGTAAAGGTAAGGTAAGTAAGGAGAGAGAGGGAAGGAGAGATAGAGAGAAGGAGAGAACTAGAAATTGATAGTTTATATCCCTTTCCAAGTTTCTTTATCCCCTTTTATGTTGTCAGCAAATCAATCAGATTAAATAACTTTTCTTTTTGCTTTTCTTTCTTTTTCTTCTTTTTCTTAGATATGTATTACGCCTTGTTAGAACTCATTTTCCAACCATGTGAGCAGATTTTCAAATCCCAAGTCTTTCAAGCCCGATGGCGTAAGATGTAGTCGATCGCCCAAAACCATCACTTCTTCTTTTTCAATGTAAATTTGATTAGCGGTGCGAACGTGATAAATTACAAGAGGCGATAAATCAGGCCGAGGAATATGAAGGAGTAATATGGAGGACAGAGAAAAAGAAACAAATCAAGAAAAGAAAAAACAGAGAATGAACAAATTACAAAAAGTCCAGAGTAGGCGCATTTGTTAAAATTATTTATTATTATTATCGAAGCACCCCAACAAAAAGTTTAATAAGTGAACATCCTTCCGGAATTAATAGTAATCACTCTTTATACTTGTCGTGTTTTTTTCTTCTTTCTTTCTATGTTCGGGCTTAATTCTCGCTACCCCAAATAGCGATTCTGCCGAGATCCGGGGAAAATCCTGAAATCCGCATTGCATTATGGGATAGCTTTTCGACATTACAGCTTCCTGTGCAGGCGTTCGTGATCACAACCCTCTCTTTCACGGTAGAGTTTAACGGCCTTTTGTGCTAAAGTCACTAATTCTGCCCGAAGCTTTCCATTGCATATTATAATCTGTACCAATTACACTGATTGGCATCGATTTTAGCGTGCGTGAAAACTCTGCACAGCGAACACAGGCGCTAGCGCCAGCGGGATGGGACTCTATACCGGAAGTTGTAGTGACGACCCCAGAGAGTGAAAATTACCTCGTCTCGCGAATTTCGAGATTTTCGTACCTATTTAGGGTAGCGAGAATTAAGATTTGCTTTCGGATGTTGTTGCAAATGCTCTGTATCGAATACGAAATAATGTCACTATTAAGAAACATGTATTGCTGGCTTACTTCGAGTCATCGGATCATCGCGTCGGGTCGGGTTGTCGCGTTTTTCGACCTTTTGAGAAAACATGCCCCATTATTCACGAAATGTCGGGGGTAATGTTTTTGAAATAAAGTCTTCTCATCTACAAAAGGTCTGGTCCAATTGATTTACCCGACACTTTGTAAAAATCCTATAGCTAATACGTCCTTAACGAGAATCTTCACAATATGTCCATTTACACACCCCAAACTCTATTTTAAAACGATTAAAAAAAATAAAACAAATTAATTTTTTTATTTGACTGCCATAAAAACCGTCGAAATTTACTCATACCGACTTTTCATTTGTCGGTGCCGCGCCCTGCGGCCAGAAGCGAGGACAGTCACGTGAGCAAAAATTGGTATCTCACGAAGTTTGCATTTACACTGCAGAAAATCGGTGAAACTTCAGCACACTCCACAGGGGGAGTTTTTGACTTCGATTTTTGTTTGTCGTGCATGCTTGCCGGTATTTACTTTGTAACTACATTGAAACACTAGAATGTGAATACAAAATAAAAAAAATTTGGCTGCAGTTTAAATGCAGCTTTTGAGATCTCCCGATTTCGTTTCACGAAAGGTTCCGTAACGTGACCACCCGACCGGACGCGATGACCCGATGATTCGAAGTAAGCCGTGTCGCTTACACCAACCCTCACTGTCACTTTGCGTGGTAATTGGTGATATGAAATAACCAATCTTCATTGTCACTTTGCGAGGTAACTGGTGATATAAAATAACATCCGCAGTGAGAGAAATGTAAGACTCTCTCCCAATTAGCAAAGAGGGACGATGGAAGTAGATTTCAAAGGTGTCAATTTTTTATCAATTCTGTTTATGCGTCATCGTAAAACAGCTATATATACTGCTTATTGCTGTTGCGTGTTTACAAATATTAAAATATCTTTTTAATCGAAAATGCGATTTGTCTTTTCGTGTTTGATGTTACACGAAAACAAAAACCCTGAACGACAAGTTTTAAAATGAGTCAAGCTCAACAAACTACATGTTATGTATATACAAGTCCGAATGCATATCTGAAATTCGGAATTCACATCTGAATGAATCAGGCCCGTTCACACATTAAACAATTAGTGCGATTGGATCGCAGTGCAAAGAACCTTTTTTGGGGGGCGACCATTCACACACAGGGAGAATTCTCGCTTGACAGCTAGAACGTCCGAACTGGGTGCGTGAATCTCGACGATGTATGCGCGCTTGGAATCCTGAGATAAAATAAATCGATTTTTGATTCTCAATACCATTCACCCACATAGCGCCCGACAGACTATCGCGATCAAAGATTCTGAACAATCGCAAGGCTTACTGTGAATTGGATCGCGATGCAAATCGCGAAGATAAGTGAAATGATTCTGTCACGCAAACAAACAAACAAAAAGAAAATAACGATTTTTGGACCGCGATGCAAAAAAAAATAAAAAAAATAGACTTTCAAATCTCACTTTTTTTCTGTAGATTTGAACGGACCAAGTATGATTATCAATCTTCAGACGTAGTTCATGCTCCCATTTCGAAATATCAGACATGCATGCCACGTCCACGACTGATCACTTTGCATTCCCAGTAGTTTAAATCGCCTCGCTCAACCAACTTTCAAATACCAACTATATCCATCACTCCGACAATCGCATCCTATATTCTCTTCGAATATCGACCATCATCATCATACAGTTTGCATCAACAATGATGTTCACGAGAGCCGTTCTGATTTCTAGATTGTGTTCACTGGATTCTGACAGGAATACTGAATAGCTTTCAAAGGTAGATTTATTCTGAGAACTGCTATTGCATGACTGAAATTAAAGTGTGAAAATCGTGCAGTTTATTTTATTGGTTTATCTTTACTTTTTCCATTTCGTCTGATACCTTAGTAGAATATCAATGATAATGTCGGCTTGTTCGTGATGACAACTTTAGTAAAATTAATGTTGTCTGTAACAAACAAAATGAATTTGAATTAATTCGGCTTTATTGATTCGTCTGTCATACAACAGAACTTCTTTTCCATTGGTTGAACAATAAAAAAGATCATGTCACTGCAAAATTATACATAAAAATGAAGTAAGAACATAATTTAAGTTTAAATCTGTTGAAATGCAGATTCAGTACATAACTTAAAAACTCCCTATAATTTGTTTGATGGGTGAAACCAAACACGATTTATTTGAATTCTTTAAACGCTACTTTCAATTGATTTCATCTGATATGGTGTTAAACCCGTAGATATAAACGGCAATGTTTGCTTGTGTATGTGTATATTAAAGAAAGGTAAAGCTGCGAGGTACATGCAATGTTTTCAAACCTTTGGTTAATGCATCATTAGCAACTAGTATTTGAATATAATTGAAATATATTATATACAGAAGAGCTTGGTTAAACCAAAGACGAAACTGCGTTCATCTATAAACTAAATAAGTATGTGGATATGTCGTCTCATGAACACTTAGGTATGTAAATTTGATGTACAGTGAGTGTTGAGAAAAAAACGTCGTCTTTAAGACAGTCGTAGCTTCCTAAGCGGCTTGAAGATGTCAATATTCCAGTACAATAAGCCAAATTATCTTAAAACTTATCACATAGAATCCAATAACAAATTCTTTATCAAATCGCTTTACCGACTTCGAACAGATAGAAGAACCGATTTTTTTTTCTTCGCCATTTAGGATAAGGTTGACAATTTTCCGCTCTATCGTCGGTCTATTGTCGGTCTGGCGTCGGTTTTGTCGGCGGTAACGAGTGCATATCAATAATTGATAAACATTTATATCTTCGTTTTGATAACATTTCACGAGTTTTGTCACATGCCATTTCACTCTCATTAATCAAAACACTCACGAAGATGAGGTTTTGATGAACAGCTTTCTCGAAATCCCTTGAGAGACAGTGTCATCATTACTCAGAGACATGTAAACCTTTTTGAAGATTTGGAAAATGACGCAAAGGTTATTCGTATCATCAATATGCAAAGAGTGAAATTACCCCCTTGGCCTGTCTGGTTGTTATTGTTGCATTATTAACTCATAGCCTGCCATAAGGATGCATGCACGCTATCGTTATAGTGCTTTGTACATCCGAGAGAGCTATCGCTTGAGTGCCATGTGCGTGCAATGCAGCATTCGAAATAGCAGTTATTGTTCATGCTCATTGGACTGTGCTGTGTATTTTGCACTCGCTATTCATAGAACCATCGCGTTAATCAGATTATCTCCAAAACAACCTGGCACAGGGGATTTGGGGCTTGGCACAATGGGGATTAGCCCTGTGGCATAATAAGAGTCAAACTTTAACGAAATCAAACTTTAACGTGTGTTTTATTGATCATGATAAAAATGCACAGCACATTTAAACAAAAACAGTTGTACTTGAATTCTTATTTAGTTCGTCTTTATTATAGTCCCCCCCCCCCCCTAGTCCTCTCCGCAGGCAAACCTGGGCCCCGTTGCCTGAAACTCACCATTGATGATAACTTTGCCTTTAAGGGTAACTTTCATGGAAACTTTATTTGATTGGCTCTTCAGTGATGTTTTCATGGTAGTCAGTTACGATTGATGGTTAAGTTAGCATTAATGTAAAGTATTTTGCAACGGGGCCCAGGGCCTTTAATACAAAAGTCTTTTCCTCGTTGGACTATACATAGAATAATACACGTCCAAAAAAGGCAACAGGTGGAAACACTTATGCTCAAAGTGCCATGGCTGCTGACTGTTATAAACCGAAATGAGCGAGAATGATGTCCTCTGCCTACACACAGCGAGATTGGCGTGGCGCGGGACTAGCCATTAACGGGGCAATTACATTATAATGATGGGATGGGGGCATCGGTCTTACTCGATTAATGAAATTCTTATCAAAAAATTAAGCCACCAATTTTGGGGAAGGCGTTCGGGATTTCTTTTCATTTTTTGGTTCTCATTCATACCCCTTTCCATTTCATTTCAATGGTTTCACTCATGTTCCCTTTTCACCTCACGAATGGGGGCCGCGTGTGCCCACGTACCTCTTAGAGCTACGCCGCTGCAGAAAGACGAAGGAAGACACGCTCCAAGGGACGTGCATGTCTATTAGTTCATCTACTCACGAGCTCTAACTTCAGATTATCTTTGACAATAATCGCTACATACAAAAGAACATTGCTCGCTTGATCTCTCAGCGCTCGGAGCAAAAAAATAGTTTGAGAGGTATACATTTCATAAATTCAGCCCGAAGTTTGGAGACAAAATGACAAAAAATTGTTTTCCTTCTTGGCCCGAGAGTAGATTTTTGTATTATAGAGATGAACATGTATGTCTATAACGAAGGTCGTGCTGTCTTCAAAAGGAAAACACTATCCGGGAAGACTTGTTATTCCAAAAGTATTTTGTTTTTTCCTCAGGTTCTCATGCGAAAAGCTTAAAATAATAATAATAAACAGTCGTACAAATTTCCTCTATACTAGGAGGCTTTTAATGCGGAAAAGGGTTGGGAATGGCAAGGACTAAAATTCGATGTGGCTCCCTTTTTTTCCGGAACGAACCCTATTTTAGGGGAATAAAGGGGGATTATAAACTCTAAAATCTCAATCATCAGAAAATTCGTTGCCTACCAAATTATGAACTCTTTTCCCTTATACGAAAATATTAACCTTCGGAATTTCGAGTGAACATTTGAATTGACGAACCTAGGGATTAAAGAAACTTCACAAAATTTAGATTTAAACTTTTTTCTGTGTTTGTAACGACTTCTTATCCCTCCTTAGAAACATCGGTCACCGTATGGACGGCAAAATATCAACTATGGCGTATAAATCCACGACTGGGATGAAGAACTGACCGTTACTAAAACTTTTCCTTTTCCTTAACAGTCAAATTGTCATCAAAGAAAACAAAATGATTGATGATAATGCCTTAGGATAATTCGTCCTTGTTTTCACGAAGTGACGGTAGTGAGGAAAATCGTAACGCAAAGTGAATGCAATTTTTTTTCACTACCGTCACTTCGTGAAAACAGCGACGAATTGTTAAACCTTGCCCATCAAGTATTCGATATGAGACTATCATAACAATGCCCATAAGCTTGCAAAGGCCACGCTATATATATCCCTGGGTCACTTTATTTCTTGCCATTCCATATATAGGTCGGTACAAGGCGTGTATTGTTTCACGCCCGAAGAGGAGTTTTTTCATACAGGATGAAAAACAAACATAAGACGATCGCTAGATATATTTGTCGGGTATTTATGAAAGTTATACTGGCACGATCGATCAAGCGTCTGTCACTATAAAACGATTTTTACTCAAGCAAGTCGAGGATTGTTCAAATCTCCAAAAGTTCTGGGATGTTCGATCTCAAGTACTCAACTCAACAATTATATTCTTGACAATAAAGTTAAGTTATGTATCGTTTGTGTCTTCGATGAATTTAGGAATTCGTCTGGTGTAAGATATTGTCCGCGGAGAAATTGTAGCACAATCTTGCAAGATCATGATAAACAACAATTACTGACTATTTATTTTATTTATTCATGATTTCTTTCAACAGGGTAGTTTAATTCAGCTCAACTGAAAGCTAGTGGACCTGCTCAACAAGAAAGCCATGCATTGTACAATAGCGAGAGAAAGAGACAGATAGCGAGACAGACAGACGGACAGACATAACAAGAAAAGGAAACAGACGGAGTGAGATAGAATTAAATGTTCCAACTGCCTCATCTATAAAGACACAAATCGTACTCCGAACTAAATTCAAATAATATTCAGTTTTAAAGTGACTTAAGAAAAATAAAACGAAGAAAAAGTTTTATATGCACTATCAAAATCAAATGATGTATAAAAACGGCTATGCTATGTTAATGTAAACTCATTTCAGAAATGAGCATGGTTCAGTACGAACTTGACTAATGTGAAGTGCTAGATTCGACGAAGTTTACTCTTCCGGTTTGGATGGATGATATTGAACTAAACGACCGTTTGGAGGACGAAATGTATCTTGATTTAGGAGACAGTTGGAACATTAAATACATCTCCCTTCACTTTTGTTTTTCTCTTGCTCTGTCTGTCTCCCTCTCTGTCTCTCTCTATCTGTCTCTCTCTCTCTATCGGTGACTCACCCATCCATCCATCATCGTAGATCTTTCTATCCATATATCTATCTGTCTGTCTATCTTTTTATCTCACCCTCTCTCTTTCTTGCTCTATATATCAATTTGACTCTATCTTTCTCCCTCTCCCCCTCCCCCCTCTTTCTCTCTCTCTCTCTCTCTCTCTCTCAATCTGTCATTTATCTATCAATGTATCTATCTATCTATCCACAAATGTATTTATTTATCTATCTAACTATTTGTCTATCTATGTATATGTCTGTCGGTCTGCCTAACTCTCTCTCTAAATACATCAAAGTCTCTTTCTTTCTCTCTTGCATATCCGCAACCTTTTTTTAACTAGAGTACTTTCATATCTTACGTAGATCTGGTACGAAGACTAGGTTCGTACTCTTTCTCTCTTTCTCTTTCTCTTTCTCTTCCCCTCTCTCTCTCTCTCTCTCTTTAATCTTCTCTTCTTGTCCCCTCCCCCTTTCTCCTCCTTCGATCCTTCTTTCATTTAAGAGGTTCTTTCATATCTTCCGTAGATCACCAAGGAATAATATCTGAAAAAAAATAAAAAAAATAATAATATGGTCTGAATTTGCAGTTTACGCCTTTCATAACAAAAAAATATCGACATCTCTTTCTTTCTTTCTCTCTCTCTCTCTCTCTCTCTCTCTCTCTTTCTCTCTTTCTGTCTCCCTCACTCTCCCTCTCACTCCCTCTCCCTCTCTCTCTCTCTCTTTCCCTCCCCTCTCTTTCTCTCTCTATGTATCTATCCATCCATCTATCTATTTATCTATCCCTATACCCAGGCCTCTCCTTCGACTACCATCAATGCCATAATGTTCACGAGAACATTGACTTGTTTACCATGTTTAGAATGAAGTTAAATGTATCTGTGGACGACAGCATTATTCCACTCTAGACAGATAACGTTCCGAGAGCGTGCGGGAAAGTGAATGTTATCGATTTATCGTAGAAGGTGGTGAAGATTGGCACGTATAATGGTTTGGTTAGAAGACTCATGTTGTACAATCATTGATAAGGGAAAGGCCGCAACTATAAATCAATTATTGTTAAAGAGGCGGTCGTGCTCATTTATGTAAGGGGTGGGCGTGTCGTAGTTGTATCGTTTTGTAGGAAGACAAAATTGGCCCACATAGAGATTTGTTCAGATATGGCTAGGTTTTCAACATGGCTGGCAAGTGATAGTGAATAGAGAAACTATGTGCAACAAAGATCCTTGGACGAACTATAACTTATGTGTAAGTTAGATATCGAAATAAGAAGCGAAACCTCGCTATTATACCATTATTTTTTTTGGTATCGTTCCTTAAATATAATATACCTCACTTAAGAAATCCAGCCATCTGATTGGTCGAAATTGCATTCATAAACTTCAACTGTTTCTGTAAAATTCCCAGTAACCATGGTTATTGGGAAAATAGTTCAGTCTCCATGGTTACCCCATAGGTTTACATGTTAAAAAAAGGTCTGAGCGATCGAGGATACCGTACGTGTGCGAAGAATTGGTCGCTATATTTTACCAATTTTGTAATGCAACTAGCAGCGAATTCGGGCTAACTCGCCCCACGGGACATCTCGCCCCAGCATCAAAGACTGGGTCGAGATGTCCCGACACGATTCATCGATCGAGAGATACCAATGTGTATATGTTTGTGCTCATTGTACATTTTAGACGATATGGCTGATATTTGTTCACATTCTTTCGTCCTGGCCGTTAATTAGCAGACTACTGGTATCTCTCGATCGATAAATAATGTCGGGATATCTCGCTGGGGCGAGATGTCCCGTTGGGCGAGTTAGCCCGACTCCCTAGTGAATGCAGACGACCGACTGTACTAGGCCAAAATGGCTGAATTAGAAACGCTCCCAAGATTTTGACTTCTGGATGAGGATCAAATGCGAGACATGCTGACAGCAAGAACACCAAAAAGGGTACGTGAAATCTTCCATAATTTTTTCAGTAGCCCTAGATCTAGATCTAGATTCTAGTACGCGACAACCAGATGCTGGTGATTGTAGTGATTTGTACGTCACGGACAGATGCAGATCCTTCCCGTAGAGATTACACACATCCCTATGCATTTCCATTGGCCATTGCGCATTCGATCATGCTAGATTGGTCGATGTTGTAATTACCAGAGATTCAAACTAATATTGCTCGTGATCCTGAAGGTGATACTCAATAAGTGAGGTGTCATATGAAAGCACAGGTTTTTCTCCATATTCCCCACAGGGCCGGCCCACCCCCAAAATTGTAAAAATATCTTGCTTAGACTAGTAGAATCTAGATCTAGATCTAGTCTACTCTCAAAGAAACAATCATAAAAAACAACCGTGCAGATAAACTAGAAAAAGGCCAAGGTGGTGTCATAATTTTTTTTCGGCATATAGAAGTATTAATGACTGCTTTAATATTCGAGAAATAGTTGTTTTTATTCGCTCAAGGGAAGGTTAGAATTGTGCTATTTAGAATTGGGCTATTGCCCTCGGCACGCCTCGGGCAATAGCACAATTCTAACCTTCCCTTGAGCGAATAAAAACAACTATTTCTCTCAAAGCAGTCATTAATACTATACAATTTACTTTACTACTTTAAAAGAAAAATGTTAGACTATAGGGCTTTAAGGAATATACAAAATGTTTCTAAATGTGTATATATTTCTATGAAATACATAAACTAATAAGATAAAGTCATAAAAATATGTGTTTAAAATCATTCTAAAAAACAATCAAGATAGTCGTCATTAAACAACGACCGCATCAGCGGCATCATTATTGAAAATGATGATAGCAATAAGGTAGGAAAGAGAGCCAAAATAGAGCAAACAAACGCCTTTTCATCCATTGTGATATCAATGGTAAAAAAGATCTATCATTTCCTGGTATAAAGGATTCCATACTTGATGCTCTCAGCATATCTGTGATGCGGGAGAGCGGTATGTTTGAGAAGCGGCGCCAATCGGCGATCAAATTACTCGCGTAAAACAAGACTAAGTATGTAGACCTACCGTACTTGCTAAAATACTTGCTAGCACTTCATGTGCCCATCTGAGATGTTTACACGAGAAATCAATGTATTTTAAAAGGGGGATGTATTAGTTACAGGTGGGGTAGTGGTACATGAGGCTACGGCACGTGTCTATACACAAAAGCAGTTGGATCTGTATCATATTTCTGTCTGACGTGGAAACATTTTGAAACGATCTGATGGAAGATAAAATGTGGATTAAGTTGATTAGTAGCAGTCTTATGGGCAGGAAATTGAAGGGTGGGCACAGAGGGGGATTTTAAAGCAACATACAGTCAAACTAGCTTTAGTGACCACCTGTCTACAAAGACCACATTTTTTGTGTCCCTTGAAAATGGTTTCTTATTGAAACATATACTAAAGAAACATGTACAACCAGACCACCCGCCTATAAAGACCACTTTTCTTGTCTCCATTTGGTGGTCTTTATAGACAGGTTTCACTGTACCACTCTATTCCATTCTTATTTACGGTTGATGATGACTTTTGTGGACAAGTATTTTGTATGATAATCTATTCTTAATGCCTTCATTTACGAGCGACCTCTATCCTTACTCTGCAGAGTACAGTAACAAACAATTTACTAAAAAGAACTTTATACATCAAGCTAACGCCCTTCGAATATCATATTTTCAGAATTATCTCTTCAAATGAAGAAAAAGAACAACAACAATAAAGCAGATGACTAGGCCATATTTTTTAGTTGTTATCCATAACAGGCATTATAAGAATACTTTAACTGGAAAACGCTTCTTAAATCGTTGCTGTTAAAGGATTTCGGCTCTTTCTATATTGATAATAAGATTTATGATATACATCGCCCTCATGCGCGTCCTTTATGATGACGGGTATCCGCATTTGTCTTTGAGCGTTCTATTCTAATCCCTTTAATCACTTTAACTCGACCAAACGAGCAAGAACAAGATGGTACCTGTCCCCTTTTAGCGAAGGAAACGACGTAATTTCACTTGCAGAAAAAGGCCGTCCAAAGAGAGAGAATTCCATCAGGTTTCCATCTGTAAAGTGCCCTGTGGATTTGAAGTTCGATTCAGAGTGCCCATCATCTGACCATAAATAGTCAAACAGGGTATCTGAAATAAAGAAGTGAATGAACTCAGCCCCCCTCTATTCCGATAAATCTCGTAATTTGATCCACTTTATGAGACCATGGCGATCCCCAAGGGCAATTTCACGCATCGTTAATGGATTAACTATAAAAAGAAATCGAAAAGGGTAGAAGAAAGTGCGCCTAACGTTTTCCTACGGGCGTTAAAGCTACATAACTGTGAAAAAGATTTTCTTGGAAAGGACTGGCATTTTCATATGGAAAATAAAAAATGCGTTTGATGTCGGTGTCGTATAGGCTATATTCAAACATGGGATCTTACGTGGAGAAACCTATTCAGCCAGGTAATTGATAGAAACAAACGAAAAAGGAAGCAAGGAAGGAAACAAACCGCAAGTAAACAAACAAACAAACAAACACACACAGAGGATATGCCCGTTGTACATTTCGATTGGGTTTTTAACTGCGCTGAGGAGACCCGTGAGTATAATTAGCTCTTACGCCAGTGATTCAACACTTCTTCCAAGTGATTTGCGATAGTGCTCTAGTAAGAATTCCCTTTATCTGTAGTAATAGCGACTGGACGCTATATATATATGAAATTTAAAAAGGTCGATTTTCTGTCGTACCATTTATACGCAATGAATTGGTGTTCAAAAAACCAATTCATGTCAAATCGACATTTTAATTAGGTTACAGAATTCTTGCCAGCGAGACTCCCATAGCTAAACAATAAGATTTGAGTGACATTAATATCCGCAAACAAATCAAAATATACAGGTTAATCTGCGGACATGCTTTTATAAAGTATTGGAGAATGATCTTGAGCCTTCTGAAATCCGGATAATAAAGACGGTAATGAACGTCACGCATCAAAATGTGTTATCTTATCTAGAACTCTCTGCTTAAACTTGTGTTCACCGAGATGAAAGATGTATAGCCAATCAAGCTAGTAGACACATTAAACCTGATAACCCGTGCACCAGATGCGCCTTAAAGAAATTTCGAGGGCGTATAGATTACTGGAACTTCATGTTTTAAGATTTATTCCACTCATAATAGCTTATAATGGCAAAAACATTTACACACAACTGATATAGACAAAAACGCTAATATATATTTACACTTGAAGAGAAATGTAACATAAAATTGTTCCTATATAGATTTATTGCTTGTGTGGGTGTGTAGCCTCTCAAATGGCACAGTTCTCCTGAGAAATTAATCAGTATAAGCGATGCAATATCACAAACGAATGCGAGAAATCTCACGATACATACATTCTAAATCCCCAATTTATTTATTCATTCATTTATTAATCGATTTATTTATTTATTCCGTCATAGTAAAATACAAAACGTGATTATCCCCAATGGCTAAATTGTTCACATTTATAATACAAGCTAATTTAAAAAATACATATAAGGCAATATTACAAACGGTAAAATTATACACGGTTACCAGATGATAATCGGGCTACAAAGGTCACTGTGGTTTAAACAAATTCACGCAAAAACAGAATTAGAACAAACATCATAATTTATTAAAAACCAATTCATAATTCAATGGAGATAAGTAATTGCATAAGTGGTCGATAAACCATGTCCATCGTACCCACTATTCTCCTTATACCGATGACGCTGATGTATCGAGGTAGCCCCTGCTTTTATTCAGAGGTTGAGTGAAAATTATTTGTGGGTTTTTCCCTCTTATGCTTATGCCTAACTGGGAAGAATGTCATCATAGCACTTTCATATAGTATGAACAAAACCTTGCTTTTCAAATACCCTTGTGTTTGAATTATGACGAGAAATAAATGATACTGAATCGTAGTAATTAGTTACATGAAAGAATGTTCTGTAAAAAATATTTAATACGGAATTGTGAAGTGAACTTATTAAAAAGAAGAGTAAAAGAAATCATCCGTATGAAAAGCAGCCCTCGTGCAGATAAGGGTGTTCTATCCCACAAGTGTAAATTTAAACAATATATAGACTTATATCTGAAGAATGGGCCCACACTTTAATGCCACGTGAAAATTGAGCTCACTGTGTGCAGTGTACGATATTTCCAGCATGACAAAGACATTTCTTTTAAGTTTGATATTTAGATCATGCCCAAACCTCAAGTATACGCCGGTAATCAACCTTTCCCAAATTGCTTCACCTCATCTATTTTTACAATCGTAATTGCATGAACAGCGTTTTTTTATGCTTAAAGAGAAATGAATATAAGTAATTTCCTTGGTTTAGTGCCTATAAAGACCTAAAAGTACTATATCTTTCAAGGAAAATTACGCAATTTAACACGTAATATAAAGAGAATTGTCCCGATTTAATTATAACCACCAATCACACAAATAATTAACTGTATCGGTCTACTTGTAATCTGTCTTTAACTGAAACTCCTCTTTTCAATTCACGTGTCCCGTCAGAATAAATTCAAGACTCGTGAAAAAGCCAGACAGAGCGAAACGAAAACATCTTATCCCTAGCACCTCTTCAATTAGTTAAGCTCAAATCGACGATAATGGATATTGATGATAACACGTAGCTTCGCCATCGCTGCCTCGCGTTAACGTCATGACGTACTACCTAATACTGGGAGACGCTTCATTTGGGCCATGTTACGAGGGGGTCCCGGTGATTAAAATGGGGCAAGTTGGGAGGGTTATAAACGGATTTGAATGGGGGTATTACAGAGCAGATAGGAAATGAAAGGTTAAATAACGCTGATGTCATGTATATTATTAGAATCTAGTATGTATACTGCTTTTTCGAAGACGTTGCCTTTGAACACTTCATAAAACAAGTGCTGAATAAAGTGATAACATGGCTTTATATTAAACCTAAGCTTACAAGAACATTATGCTAATTGTATCCCTTACTGATAGTAGCTGCTTTTCAAAAGACGTTGCTTTTTAACACTGTTTGAAGCCCGTCGTTGAATGAAACGTGTATTTATTTTTGTTCAATTGTTATTTATGTTTTTGTTTAATTATAAATCTTTGCTTTATGCTATGAATGCTTTGGGAGCTACGCTTGTACAAGGCCTAAGGGATTTATTTATGTAGTTCCCCATTTTATTTTTAAAATTTGTTTATGAACTATTTTGTATCTCTTGTATCAATGTAATTTTAAATCGAGAATGAAATAAATGAGAACTGAAGAAAAAAAAGTTCACTAAAAATGCTGTCTTTTGAAGATATGAACTTACTGTTGATATTTTTAACTCTTTACGTACCACAAAAATATTCCACCTTTTTCTACATTGGATTTATCATGGAAGATAACTACCAAAGGCATCAATATTATTTGATTGTTTCCTGTAAGAGAGTAATCTAGACTAGTGTTAAAGCCTATCTGCACTTGTTTGGCCATGAGGGATTAGACGATCCCTGCATGGTTATTGACAGGTGGTTATCTCATCAAATCAGCTCTCAATTAACATAAGAAAAAGGGGACCATGAGGGATCAACGGGGTACCGCTTAGGCATTGCTGTAGCTACAAGTAGTGCAGTCCCGCTTTAAACATTGATGGATGTAAAATGAAAGCATCGGAGTGATAGAATAGATGACTACGCGCGGGGATTGAGTATTATGTCGGTTTCGTGTCTCGTCGATGTGATTGGTGGAGTGAAGTTTACATCTTATCATGTTTGACACCCTTGTCGTATATTATTGACACTCTGAGAGAAAATCTCAGTATGTCATCAAATCCTTGTAACGGAAACCACTGTCTGTAGCGTTTGTCAGGAGGGAAGGAAGGCGACGTCATGTAATGTACATTAGAGAATTATATTTCATGTATCAATATCAAAATAGGCTGCTAAGTAAATCTGAAAGCGAAGATCGCTGATACCAATGCAAATAGAGATACAATCTGCTACAACAAACATTGACCGGGACATATTTCTCGATAATAAACGTAAATCTTAATTAGATTCTATTCCGGTGTTGTAAAAATATTCTGTAACCAAAGTAGGTGTACTAAAAAAAAGCTACTTGTTCGCATGGATGCTATTTCTTGAAGAATCATCGTGACTAGAAAGAGGGAGAGAAAAGAGAGATGGAGAGAGGGAGAGAGAGAGAGAGAGAGAGAGAAACAAAAATATAAGCCTGGACCTATTATGGCGCCTTATACTATAAATCGTCTCTAAAAGCTTTACAGGATATTCCGGTCATTGGATTCATTCAGGCACAATTTTCGTACACCCACCACCTCCACTCCCTGGGGAATATTCCTACCATAAGTATGGTCATCACGAGGGCAAATGGAAATTTATATCATAAAGGCTTTCATCAGTGCCGCCATTTTTCTTCTGTGTATGGGGAGGCAGGGGTGAGAGATAAAATGGGGGAGAGACGGAGGAGGAGGAGAAGGACAGGGTAATGTAATGTTAATTTTATTCCCCTATTCTCAGTCTTATCGATGTGACTGAGGTAGATAACCACCCCCTTCAAAGTTCTCGTCCTGAAATGAGAACTCGAATAACGTCACTCAGGCGCCGGGAAAACAAACACATACTGCAAGGCATCGTATATGTTTGGTAATATCATTCTTATCAACCCAATCTTTTTCTCTTTCGTGCAAATACAGCGCAAAATATATTGACCAACTATCTTGCAAACGTCGAAACGAATCGGATACACGCTATTGGCCCAGATAAACTGAATCACTTGAATATAGAATGAGAGAGAGAGAGAGAGAGAAGAAAGGGAAAGATACATATATATATATATAGAGAGAGAGAGAGAGAAAGTAAGAAAGAGAGAGGGAGGTAGAAAGAGATAAAGAAAGAGAGAGAAAATAGGAAGAAGAAGATAAAAGGAGATATACGATATAAAGAGATAGACAGAAACCAGACACTTATAAGGAAGACTCTATGAACAAAGAGAGAAAAGAAGGAATACAAATAAAGGAATTTTCTTTTGTTATTGAATAATAAGTAAACATAATCTCTTGGAATGGGATCTGTACAATATCAGAGTTTGTTGATTTGAATCTTTTACGTATCAAAGGATGTCCTTAGGGTTTGTGTGTCATCGAGAAATGCCATTCGGATCGCTTTTCACGCTTTCTTTGTGGAAAGACGATACAAAACTCTTATCTCAATAATAGTTCAAGTAACGCGGACCGGGTGAAAACCTTTCGAGGAAAATTACGTCTCTTTGGAAGCTTCGATTTCAGGAATCTGCACTCTGAAGATGATTGATATTGTTTTCACGACCGTGATTTCGGTGCAAGGTAATTTGGGATATTATTTTTGTGACCGTGATTGCGATTGCAAATCAACTTTCTTGCCTTGTCTTTAAAAAGTTCTACTAAACTTTATTTTTAGACAAGACGCGATCACAGTTGGTGTAGGCAGGTGGGATTCCCGACCAGAATCCTCGCTTTGAGAGCCCGAAATAAAAGTATTGATGATTCTATTGTATCGTCATCCAAAGAAAACACCATTTATACAAAGTCAGTTTTTGAGGCAGAACAGTGACAATTTGTTGAAAGCACGACCATACAGACTTTCAAAAATCAACTTTAGTGGAATTTCATTGCTTTTATTTATTTCCTAAAAACGTTAATTTTTAATTACGTAATGACAACGTCGTTGTCATGTGGCGCGCAAGGTCATTGAGACTGCATTAAGTATATTTTTGAAGTTCTGCAGGTTAAAAAATATATTGATCTGTATTTTAATTTTGTGACTAGCTAGGCCAATACAAAATATCGCGCGCAATTATTATACTATTCTCCGCAAGCGCTTCACTAAAGGAGTCGGGGGGGGGGGGGGGGGGCTGGAAATAAATTGGAGAGCTGATATCCGAGCAAGAGGTGCCTTTATATGCGCATCACCAAAGATAGATTAAGTCCTAAAACAACCTTATAATTAAAATATCCTGTATTACAAATGACGTAAACCAAAATCTATTCTGGAACCTCGCCAGTAAATTTCATCTTTTCTCTCTCTTTACTTTGTAGGTTATCGCACTTGTTTAACCAAAGCACTAATCAAAAGCGTAAGCCTACCTATTGGATCAATTACGTCTCCCTCTATTGTCAGAACATAGCCAGCGGGCAACACGTGCATTAATATCCGTATCCAATCTTCAGCTTTTAACAGTCAGTAATTGAGGGCAGTCTGAGGCAGGTGGCGATTTAGAAAGTGCCCCTGAGGGCGTCACAAGTCCTGTCGCCATTTCTTTACTCAGGTCACCTTTTTCACTATACAAGCAGGAAAAGAGAGTAGAATTGTTGCCTTCGAAAAAGACATCTGTAAGGCTATGCGTACAAGATATCCAATGGCCTTGTGATTTTCTGCCCGCCTGTAGAGCGAGTTACTTTTTCGAGTACAGGAATTTTCTAGTGTTTATCGATCCGCATATCCGAATATTTCCGGTTCAAAGTTTAAATTGAACTAATTACTAATGATGATACGACCTGTACAGTTTATCTACAGTAATCTAATTATAATAACTGAACGCTTTTGTATATACTTGCATTTCTCAATGCACAGATAAACTTATTAATCATGGCTCACACAACAAACTTCATCGGTTTATGGAACTAAACGATCTATAGTTGATATGTGATTCTCAGATTGCCTTAAATCAGTGGTACATGTATAGAAAACTTAGCAATTTCAAATTAAAAAAAAATTCAATCTGTAATCTATATTGTGTAGGGCAACAGGGACAATTGTGGAAAGCAGTTTTGTAACGGACAATGCTACCCTGTAAAAACAATACTACAGTAAGTTGAATAAATAAATGAATAAATAAATAAATGAATAAGTAAGGTAATAAATGAATCAATAAATTATTAAATAAATAAATGAATATCATAAATAAATAAACAATTTTAAAACGAATTGTCAATTTGGAATGTAGGCTTATATTTCACTATTTTTTCATTTATTCGACGTGTTTTAAAAAATAAATTACAACTATAAATTATAACTGAAGTCCTATATTTCAGTTTCCTTGGACAATGTGGACAGGATCAAAATAATCCACTCTTGCAACCACTCGAAGCCTATTTGCACTAGTTTGGCCAGGAGGACTTGGACCTCTCGCATGGTCACTGACAGGTGGTTTTCTCGTCAAATTAGCTCTCAATTTACATAAGAAAAATGGGACCATGGGGGACCAACGGTCACTGCTTAGGCATTGTTTGCTATTTAGAGGGCGCAAGTAGCTATAAGTAGTGCAGTAGGGCTTTAATTGAAAAAATTGTTTTAAAGGGTTCTGCGGACAGAATATATGTAAGTGGGCAAATTAAAAGTAAAGCTATCACAAATGAAAAGTAAAGCTATACATCATCATCGTCATCATCGTCATCACCATCGTCGTCGTCATCATCATCATCATCCTTAAAAGTTGTATGTTCAATTACTTATCCTTTCTGCTCAATAAATGTTTTACTTTATTTCACAAGTTCTGTCTGAGGCTGTCATTTTTTCAAGCAATTTGCTTATTACAGTCCTTCTTCCGCAATTTTTTTAATTATTAAAATGTTTGATGAAAATTTAGTATTTATGACAGTTTATCATTTCGTTTTTGAAAAATAACAATTGTTATATGTATTTGCTTATATATGATTCACTGTCAGAAAAATGCTTAATGTATTTTATATTACTATTGTTATCCAAAAACTGTGTACTTTCATGAATGCTGAAGAAATTCGAATCAAATCAAACTCAAATCAAATATATCTTACTGTCTATCGGAGAAATATTCAGAATATTCTTAGACTGACAATATCTGACCAAAAAGTACACTCCTCTCGAAGAAATACTTGGCTCTGCAATGCGAACATCACACACTTGGACACGATTGTTCGATTCTTCTTATAAATAACAAACCACACTAATGAGCGTGTATATTTCACGCTTCTGAAGTAGGAGAACGATTGAATTCATCTACCTCAAATATTGGAATTGGCTGGCTTACGCGTCGGTCTGTGTCCACTTTATTTAGCCAATGCATCGAACTCGAGAATGTGAGTTAATGGTGAGGTTCACGCGACTGTGCGTAAACTTTAAGTTTAGGTCGTGTATGTTTGAAACTTTGAAGTAATCTTGTGGTTCCCGTGCCGATGCCCTCGTGGTTACGAAAATTCACGACAACTGATAATTATGGTCAAATGATATATGGATGGAAAGATTTTCTCTTGAAAAACACAAATAATTTGCAAACAAATCATATAGATATCATGGAAAGGCATAAAACGCTTTGTGGCTAGCTGTGTCTCGCATGTGACGTCACGATTTTTGACGCTCTATACGGAGGACCGCTGAAGGCAGAAAATCTGGATCTCAAAATTAACATTTTTGGGAGATGATTACTGCGCGTCCTAAACATATTTTGAAGAGAGAAGTTGTTATATTTGATCAGTAATGCTTCCCCTTGTCAATGATATGAATTTGGCATCAATTCAAAACACATTTGATTCTTCGGGTGACTACTTTGTTTAGGTCGTGGTTTTATGTTGTGGTTCCCTTGCCGATGCACTCATGGTTACGGAACGTTGAGTTTACTAAACGTTTCAAACCGCGAGTGATATTGAGGTTAGTACAGTAACTACGAGCAGCATGGGTCCTTGAGCACTCGAAGTTTTGTAAAGTGCGAATGCAATTATAACTTCGAGGTAACAGGCGCGGAAGCAGGATTTTTTCAAGGGGGGGGGGGGGGGGGTTTAACATTTATAAATCGGGCCGAAAATTTCGCAACGACTCAGCCAGCCACTGAATAAGCGGGGGGGGGGGGGGGGGGGGGGGGTAAGAGGACACTTTTTTTTTTTTTTTTGGCCCCCCAAAAAATCGCAACGACTCAGCCGACCGCTGAATAAGCGGGGGGGGGGGGGGGGGGGGAAAGGGGTAAGAGGACACTTTTTTTTTTTTTTTTTTTTTTTTTGGCGGCCCAAGGGGGGGTTTAAACCCCCTAACCCCCCCCCCCCCCCGTAGATCCGCGCCTGGGTAACACCAGCTTGTAGTTGAGATGAATGTTTCCCCAGCTTGTTGTTGGCATTGAATACTCATTATTTATTTCCTGTGTGAACCCTCGTCGTTGTTTTGTTTGTTTATAACTTTGAGATTTTGCAAACTTCAAATTTAGAACTACGATGCTCCCGTATAAACATTGCTATTGGCAAGTTAAGAACGATGTCGAGTTGACCGCTTACAAATGTCATTGAGCTAGCTTCAATAAACATTTGACGAGATTCGTATTTTCGTAGAGGAAGCAGGGCCTTTTCAGGGAATTCATTGCACTTTTACATCAGACTCAATTGGTTTTTCGAAGAGAGAGAAAGGGGGATGGAGAGAGAGAGTGAGAGAGAGAGAGAGAGAGAGAGAGAGAGAGAGAGAGAGAGAGAGAGAGGGAGAGGGGGAGAGGAGAGCAAAGTCGGGAAGAGAAGAAAAGAGAGAATAGAAATAGCGAGAAATTATGGAAGGAAAAATATGAAGCTACTATTGAAATAGAAATTAAAATAGATTTCCGATAGGAATAAGAATTTTTGCTCGAAATGAAAAATGACAGGGGAGGGTATGGAAATTTAGAGATTGAGAGGCAATATGCATAAACAGAAATATAATACAGCAACCATTATAATGAATATCACACATGGATTGGTGGAAAAGAAAAACAAGTGATCGCTTTATTATCGCTTGTCCATTTTCGTCAACTGCTGTACAGCGCCACTAAACATGTGTCCCAATCTGTGTTC